>CAJNJA010006509.1:12040-37792 GCA_905231915.1 Symbiodinium necroappetens
AACCCCTAAACCCCTGAGCCCCTAAAGCCCTAAAGCCCTAAGGCCCTGAAGCCCCGAAACCCCTAAACCCTAAAACCCTGGGAATTCAGAGCTGAGGGTCTCGAGATGAAGGCTTTGTGCAAAGCTTTTCGGGCTACTTGGAGGTTCATGATGGGGTTTAGGGATTATAGGGTTTATAGGGTTTAGGGTTTAAGGGTTTGTAGGGTTCATGATGGGGTTTAGGGATTATAGGGCTTATAGGGTTTAGGGTTCATAAGGGTTTTAGGGATTAGGGCTGATAGGGTTAGGGTTTAGGGGTTTGTAGGGTTTGTAGGGTTTGTAGGGTTTGTAGGGTTTATAGGGTTTAGGGGTTTGTAGGGCTTATAGGGTTTATAGGGTTTGTAGGGTTCATGGGGTTGAGGGATTAGGGCTTATAGGGTTTAGGGATCATAGGGCTTATAGGGTTTAGGGATTAGGGCTTATAGGGTTTAGGGATTATAGGGCTTGTAGGGTTTAGGGTTTTTAGGGTTTATGGGGTTTATAGGAATTATAGGGTTATAGGGTTTAGGGTTTATAGGGTTTAGGGATGGGTATAGATATATGATGGTATAAGTTTAGGGTTATGAGTCAGATAACTATAGTGATAGGCTATAACGATATTAGGGGACTCACAACTCCGCTTAATTCTAACCACCCATGAACCTCCAAGTATCGTCTTTGAAGCGGTACATAGAGGATCGGGGGACTTGGCAAGTATTTGTACTGGAACTAGACTTGTTTATATTTGTAACCCCACTTGGGGTACGCAAAACTCCTTACTTACAAAGTCCCTAGCTCTGGTGTTGAGTAGAGTATGGGTCTGAGTAGTTAGAAGAGGCTTTGACTGAAACGACGTAAGGGCTCTACTTGGGATACTACTACTGATGATTCCGACCCCTATATTACTGCAAGCCCCCCCCACTCCCTAACTAACGTCGAAGCTGAAACAAACTAGGGAACCTGCTCAGAAGCCAGGGCTGCGGGTTGCTAGGCACCAACCTCTATGAACTTCGCGAGACAACAGTAACTTGGTCAAAACTCGCCATGGTAGCAGCGGTCACCAAGAGCAAAACCTGACAAATCTGAGCCCAGGCATCCTGCAACTTAAATACCATCGGCACTTGCTTCACTTATGACATTGTAACGAAACTCTGCATGAAACTCTGCATGCTATTGCTTTCGACAACTTGCATTTACTGGAATTGCCCGAGTGAGCTGGACCCTGAGCCGATTTGACAGAGTTCTTGATGATTGGAACACTCGTATCCGTGGTCGGTGTTTGAAGAAACCATATGCCATATTAATATACCTTGTGTCTTTTAAGAGCCCTAATTTAGTTGTGTATATCAGCCTCTACAGTTCAGTCCCTCGACAGACAGACTAAGGTAGCAACCATAACAACACACGACGATCGACAGGCCCAGCAAAACGCGTGACAGCAAATCTAGGCTGTGTCCCGAACCTTACATTCCAAATTGGCAAGGGCCGCCATAAACCCAAGACCCTAAACCCTAGACCCTAGACCCCGTACCTGCGACGTCCTCGCTGTTGGTGAGGGTGGTGAACAGCGAGCCGTCCGCTGGCAGTGGAAAGGGCACGTCACGGGTAATGCGGTCCTCAGCTCGAGTTTTGGGCCTAGGATGTACGGCTTAGGGCTGTACGGCTTTTCTTTGCGGTGCTCTTGCGATTTCGGGTTGCGGGTCGCTATATTCACGGGGGAGGGGGGGGGGGGCTGGTAGCGGTGCAGATCTGTGCATGTCGCGGTGGGGGGTCCAAGCTTCAGCAAGTGATTGGGAAATCGGGACGTGCAGTGGAAAGAATGGAAGGAGTGCTGCCGATTTCGAAACCCCCCCCAAATCAACTGCGAAACGGGTGTTGCGGGATCGAAGTTTCGGGGCTGGGGCCTCACAAGGCTTGCTGAAAGAATCAAGGAGCCAGAAACCAGTCGAGGTAGTCTCGCTTGTTGGTCTTGGGGCCGTAGATGTACCTGGGCAGCGATCATGGAAAAGAGGGAAGGCTGAATGCAATCCTCTCGTGCACTCCTAGGCACTCTTGAGGCTAAATGACAGTTGGGGTTCCTGGGCATGGGGCCTGTTGTGGAGGCTTTAAGGCATTGGCCTTCGAAGCCCGTTTTACCGAACACAAAAGACGGCTCTACAGGGATAGTTAGGGAACGAACAAAGCTTCCGGAGCTGCCCGGCAGCTGGGGCCGCGTGTAGGCTTGCTTCAGTGGTGCACAGGCTGTTGTTGTGGTCGAGGTGCAGATGCATGCGGATGGGAAGGTGTAGGACGAATGGTGTGCCCGGCTATCTGCGGCTTGTCGGTTCAAACCGTGGGCAAGTGTCACATCAATCTCTGAGATGCACAAAAAACCCGCATGTCACCGATATGCACACACAGGCTTCTTCTGCTCAGACAGCGGCCAAGGAGCTGTGGTCGGAAGGCGCACCAATTCAGGCCGAGTCCCCGCGCATTGTTTCTGGGCTCCGAGGCTCGTTGAGGCTGGGCGCCGAACACAAAACTACAAGCCCTAGAACTCAAAAACATGAACCCAAGATCCCACCAGCCCTCAACTCCTAAACCCTAACCGCCCTAAACAAGCGAATCTTCGTTATAAGAGTGCCTGAACTCTAAACCTAAACGCCCCTTGAAGAGGGACCCTGAGAGTAAACTTCAAAGGGCCCTTACAGTACCCTTACAGCTAGGGTTTAGGATTTAGGGTTTAGGGTGCCCTTAAAGAGGCCCATCTTGTACACCTAAAGGCATCCCTAAGTTTAGGGGTTTAGGGTTTAGGGTTTACGTTTTAGGCTCCCTAATCAACTTAAGGAACTCCCGGCTTTGGATGGCTTCAGCTCCGCGACTCTCCTAGATCTCAGAAACGTAGGTTCAGAGTCCCTTAGTCCCTTAGTGTATGAAGATATCTGAACGACAAGCTCGCCAACAATGAATCTAACGAGCATTCCCTATATCTCACAGAACTTCTTAATTCAGAGTTTGGATTTCGTTCCTTTGGTCTGAGAGGCGTAACCTTTGACCTGATTCAGAAAGCTTTTTCTCAGGGCTGGTCATACAGATGCTCATCTAGTGGGAGTTCTAGATTGCTCGTTTTCGGGCTCTGCAGCATTCCGGGTTTGTCCAGAGGCTAGAAGGGGTTTCGGCTGGGGATTAACAGGAAACAGCCCCCCAAACCCTAAACTCTAAACCCAATTTCAGGCTAAAGGCCCGAGGCCGAAGCCCGTGCCGTAGGGATTCCAGGTGCACTGTGGGTTTGAGGGTGCACCTGTAGTCTCCACTGTATATAGTTCCTTTTTTGGGTTTAACTATAAGTCTATATTCAGGATCCTGTAAGATAACCCAGAAAAGGAACTACAATGGAGACTATAGGTAGGGTCTGTAAGAATGAACCAACTGAAAGACTCCGCTTGGCTGTTCAAACTGCCGTCCTTCTTCCCCTAAACGTACCGGACTAGCGATAGGGCCCAGAACCGTCAACATGGAGACTCTCGACCATACAGGGATTGTGTTAACTGCTGTATACAAAGATGGGCTTAAAACCTAAACCCTAAACCCTAAAGCCCCCTAAAGCCCTAAACCCTGAACACTCTGGCATGCAGAGGATTTCGTGAGTACACAGACTGGCCATAGTAAAATGCACGGAACGGATAGCAGATCGGGGCTATGATGCAACCGCCGCTGCTCCTCTTAGGGTTTAGGGAAGTTTAGGGTTTAGGGCTCCTTTCAAGCATGAGGATATGCTGCATCCAAAGCTCTCGATAGACAGCTGCTTGTTGTCCAACTTGACAGCGCCACCTGAAAACAAATGTTCCTTTTGCAGTTTTGCTATATGGGCAAGTCTGTCCAGAAGCCAATGTTGTAGCTGTAGGTTCGCTAGTCTGTTGGCAAGCTGCTGGCAGAAGGTTCTATAGATTCTATGGCAGTGAAGGGTGGTACAGGGGTGGGCGATCAAGGCAGTCAAGACTGAGAGCACGACCAACCCTGAGACAGGAATGGCACGCTGCGGGTTAGAGGTTTAGGTTTGGGGGGATTTTAGGTTCTAAGACGGCAAGACGAGACTAGACTAGACCCCTCAAAGACCTGAGCCCAAACCCTGCCAGCTCCACATCCACCAGGGTCGTCTGAGGCCCAAGCTCCCAAAAAACCTGGCTCCTCAAGGTCGTGAATGCCTAAACCCTAAACCTTCTACTCTAAAGCCCAAAGCCTCAACCTCAACCCTAAAACCGGGAACCTTAAACCCTGGACCTGATGCCCTAAACCCTGAAGCCCTAAACCCTAAGCCTTAAACTCTAAAGCCTAAGCTATGAACCGTGCCTTCGATCAGCGGCCCTGTTGGCACAGGCTTGTACATGCCCCCAGAGCTAACGTAGGCGTACCTGAATCAAGGGTTTAGGGTGCTTAGGGCTGCAAGGGTTGTTGGTTTAGGGTTTAGGATGTAGAGTTTATAGGGGAAGTTTACAGTTTAGGGTCTTGGATAAGGGTTCCGGGTACCTGAGTGAAGGGAACACCACGGCTGTGACCTTGAAACTCTCGACGTTCTTGTCCACACAGTAGGTCTACTGAGCACTCCCAAATGACGATGGTGTTACCTGTATCGCTGTTCAGTGCTGCTGGCACTGGAGATTCGAGCAGCTCTAGCAGTCGTTGGGATCCCCCCTGATGCTGCCGACGCTGCTGCGACGACAACAAGGTAGATAACTACAACGACGACGATGATGTTGTTGGTGGTGACGGTGATGATGCTGATTCTGGTGATGGTGATGATGATGATGATGCTTTTGACTTTGATGATGATGCTGAAGCTGAAGATGATGACGGCGATGACGATGGTGATCATGTTTATCATTGTAATGGCATCGGTGGGGACTAGGAAATCCATAATTTGGTTAAGGCATGTTCGTATATGGTGGTTCTGGGGAGTTGACCAACCTGCGGGAAACATAGGAAACATTAGGAAACGCTAGAACGCATTCCAGAAATTTCGCAAGCTATGTCTGTCTAACAGTCTAACATGCGCATATACAGACACACACGCACACACCCGAAGCATTCCTAATTACATGCTGTTGACCCAAAGACTGCATGCGCACACCGGCAAAGGTTAATGTCGCACCAGTTCACTATACCAATAGACTCAAAACAACACATGCGCAACATTTTAGAGAATCAGAATCCCTGAAAATCGCAAGGAAACACGCAAATCGATAAACATCATACAACACGATGCTCTGAAATTTAAGAAACTCACATAAAGACCACACCGTGGGACTAAGTGTACGAAACACAGAAACAGCAGGGAACACTAGGACTCTAGTGGGACACTTGTACTGTACTGCTTTCCCACCTCGCCTGCCCACCCCGTCTTCCCCCAATAGTAGAAGAGAGATATGTTCAAGTCTTTGGATTCGGTACAAGCCAAGCAGAATGAGCCGTGGAAACACGCGCCCGAATGCTTCTGTTTTGTTTGAAAGATTTGGTTGGTGTGGGATGGTGCTTCCAAGACTAAGAAGCTCCTTCCTCGAAACCATCCCTATGTTTATTACTAAGAATTGTGGCAAAGACCAAAACCATGAGGCTACGAGTGGTCATGGTCCGTCACGGCTTTCTGCCAAACCGTTGCAAGGCCAGGGGCTTTGAGTGGAGCCAAGGGACACCTTTGGACTCCAAGGCTGGATGGCGGCCTGAACATCCTCACCGACTTGGTTTAGAATCTTAAAATTTGGCTTTCGGTTTGGGTTTAGAGTCTGCGGGTTGCAAGATAGATTCCTTAATCCTCCAATAGTCTCCGAAAAATAAACCGGTACCTCTACTTGCTGGACTTGCTTGAAAGGCACGAGAATTCTTGAGTTGGAGTTCTGGGATGCGCTTGCTGGTGTGACTGGTTTAAGGTTCGGGGTTTGGGGTTTGGGGTTCAGGGTGCTGCAGGGGTTTATGATGTGGGGCTGGCACAATGGGACCGGGCCTTTGCAGCTTGGCTGTGTTGGCGATCGGGGTGTATGGCTCATGATACAGCTTGGAATGTAGGGTTGGACATTTGGGAATGTAGGGGTGTGGGACTTAAGATCTCATTAGGGCAAAGGTTGGAGGGCTCAATTACAGTCGCAGGTGCATGACTAGAGCTTGGGTGTTCCTAATTAAGTGCATGTGCATTCAAACGTTTAAGCTTTGGCGACCGGCCGGGGAGGTTGGCAAGAGATACGTTGCGCCGTAGCCACGAATCTCACTCCGAAAGCTGTACTTCATGCGAATGTCACATCTTAACCACGTAGCTTCGAGCTGTTCGGGTCCACTTCAGATACGTCCAAGACTCGGCTCCGAAACTCTTAACCTAAACTTCCAAAGCCTTGAAAGAGCCATTGTCCTTGGGACAGATGTTCTGGTTATCGAAGACATACTCGCACGGTGGAACGCCCTGCCTTAAAAAGAGACTTTGAAGGAGACATCGGCTTTGGGTGTCAGAAATGTACCAGCCCTGCCGTGGCAAGGGACTTCGAAAGAGATAATTTGGGCTTTGGGTTTTGCGGAAGGATCTTACCACCTTGAGGTTAAAGCCTGCTAACTACTATTACTATGCAGATGCAAGTTCAGGCATGAGGCAAACGACGGCTATAGGCTGTGAGCACCTGGCTTGAGACTCCGTGCGCGCATTACCAGGCCTTCCCACAGTAAGCTTTTCTTCTGGCTCGATGGTTCGGGTGAAGCATCGGAAACATGTGATGCAAAAATCGAAGCTCGGACTCTAAATGACCGAAGAAAAAGCTGAAAGATCACGTGCAAATGTTCATTACTACACTCTTGTGGGTGGCTCTAGAGGTGTTCAGGTACATCTAGAATCCTGCAAGTCTCCCAAGACCCCCCAATGATTGTTCAATAGAGTCCTGGCGGTCTTGATAGACGGTTTTTAGGCTGCCGGGGTAGTTGGTAAACCCGACATGCTGAACCGCAAGTGTTAAACCCCTGTGCACCCTGTTTGGCGGCTCTTAACGGAGCCCAAAACGCCCTAAACCCTAAACCCTGAGCCCTAAACCCCAAACCCTGAGCCCTAAACCCTAAACCCTAAGCCCGAAACCCTAAACCCAGCGGCATGGCAGCGGCAAGACCGCCACCTGAAAGGTCTGCCAGCTTGATATTTACACCTGCCCAGTCAAAGGGGCTTTGGGTTTCGCGTTTAGGGTTTGGTTTATGGGAGTTACAGTATGGCTTCAGGTTTGTATTAGTCAGTATATAACCCCTGAAGGGGGTCATGGTGCCACCCTAAGGGGTGTTCTCAGGGTTTGCTACAGGCGTTTGCAGCGCCCATGCGCCCGATTAGCGTATAATTGAGCTCTGAAGGACCCGTACAGGAACCCCCTCTCAGGCTTGAGTACAGACTCCATACCACTGTACGGTACATGGACTCCGAGGGACGTCCACATCAGGCAACCCTGGTAAGGAAAACCCCTGAACCCACAACCCCTATATGTAAAGCTTAAACCCTAAGCCCCTAAACCCTTAACTTGTCGTTTCCAGTTTCGAAGTTCGTATCATAGCTCGGAGATGTTGCGGCGAACTTACAGGGGAACTGGAGCCCAGGGCGAGGCTTGGGTACTGCCCCCAAGCAGCAACGGTCTATGATCGGGCTACTATGAAGGGCTATGAAGGGCCTTCGAAACCTGCACTATGGACAGTAACAGTCAACTTGGCGAGACTATAGGGCTACTATTCAGGGCCTTGCAAGTTTATACTATGAATATGTTTCAAGTGTTGCTGAGGGAGGGGGCAGTCGGCAAGCTCGGTCTGTGCTTCGACTATAAAAGCCCCAGGGAATCACCCCACGGCCTTACATGAACCCTATTTAGGGTTTAGGGTTTATAAGGCTTTGTACCCTAACTAGATGCTTAGCCCCTGCACCCTTGACCCAACTACAAACGTCAAGGCTCCAAACCAGACTCCTCAGAATCCAAAACCCCTAAGGCACTCAATCAAACCTCAACTGCCACAACGGGCGACCCTTCACCTAAACGGCGGGATCCCTCCGGGTCTGTGCCAGAAAGCTCCAATTTTCGCCGGTATCTTAAGGTGCTGCACCTCCTCACGGCCTTTCCCTGCGATATCCCAGGGCTTTCAGCTTTCAGCCTATGAGGAATCCTAGGCCCTGCCTGCGGCGGCCAAGTCGTTGTAGCAGTTGAAGGGTGGCTTGTCCTGCAGGTTTTCGGGTGTATCGGCTTAGGGCTTATAGAGTCGCTTAAGGCTTATGGGGTTTAGGGTGTAGGATTCCCATCCAGACCCTCTACCCTGAGCCTAATAATTACATGTTGAACAAGCCTACCTGCTCGGCTTCGTGGCCCCCCCTCTACACACCATAAAGCCCTTTGGGTTGAGTTTTAGGCTTTAGATCTAGGGCTTATAGGATTTAGGATATCCATGAAGCTTTGGCAAAATATGCGAGTTTCAATAGCAAGGGATCCGTAATGCATATTATAGAGCCTGGGTGTCAGAGTCCTTTGGGTAAGGACTCCGCAAGACGAACATCTGCTTTCGTATGCAGCCATGTGGCCTGTTTGCAGGCGCTGTCTTGGATCATGGTCACAGAGAGGCCCTTCTCGCGTGCGAGCTTCAATGCGAGGTGATATCCAATCTCACCATGCCTGTCGGCTGCAGCGTCGCACCCCGATCCACAAGCTCTAGGGCTCGGGCTCTTGGACTGAAAGACCAGAATGGCTGCAATGAGCCTCCGGGCCCCTAGAACTCTGGGGTAAACTAAAGCCTGAGAAGTGCCATATCTATGCAGCATGCAACACATCCCCTTCTGCAGGCGTGTTCGGAAACTTCCTGATCTCAAGGATCTTCCAGTACGGATGAACACCTCCCAAGGCAACCCTAGCAGCCCGGATACCTGTTGTCTTGCGCGTGTCTCTGTGGAATGTTGACACCTCAGAATCACCTTACTTGGAGGTTCATGGGTAGTGATAAGCCCGGTTCTATGTAGGATAACTATAGATATAGCCTATGTATATTGGAAGTTACAGCTAATTACCCATGAACCTCCAAGTACACCATGGCATCCCGCTGGATCCTCAGCCCCTTGCCCGCCGCCCTTGTTCTGGATGATCAGGGCGCCAGCAGCCAGCGCAACGAGGGCGGCACCCACACCGATCCTGGGCATAGTGGCATAGATGCACTCTATATATACACGTGTGTATATATATATACATACATACATACATACATACATACATACATACATACATACACACATACTATAGTGCTCAATCGTTCGAGAAGGGTTATAGGATTCAGGGTATATATTATGCCATAATCAGGAACCTCAAGCCCTAAACCCTACACCGCCAAGGAACGCGTAGGAACAGTACTTGGATTTATTACCGCCAACGGCTCGAAGCCCGAAAGCTTTGACGGAGGGTTGATTCAGGGCCGGCTGTCGCAACAAACGGCTTAGAGTTTGGGGTTCAGGGGTTTAGTGGCTTGAGGATTTAGGGTTTCTACTGGGGCCAATAGGGGGTTCTGGGGTTTAGGGTTTATAATGGGGTTAATAGGGGTTTCGGGTCTGGAGGTAGCACGGCAGTTACGCTGTGACGGAGTCTCCGGAGTAAAGGAATTCTCCGGACTCGGTAGCAGCTCCTCAAAATCGTTGGTCGCGATGCTTTGTGCGAAAAGCGTGCCCGCAAAGCGGTGTGCCATGAAACACTTCAATCGGTGGCAATGTAGCAAATCTTGCTGTTAGGGCCCCTAAGACCCCAAAAACCCTTAACCCTATGTAGACTCCCAGGACTTAAAAACTGTGAATCCGAAACCCTAAACCCCTACAAACCCTAAACTCTTAAACCCAACACCTCTAAAGCCCTAAACCCTAAACTCTCAAACCCAACACCTCCAAAGCCCCAAACCCGAAGTCGCTGATGACTGGACAAAGGGCGTTCCCCTTGAAGCGCTGGGGCTGCCCTGTCCAGACCAAGACCCTTGCGCCAGAGTCGATCGCCTTGGCTTCAGTTTAGGGCCGTTGCGTTTGGGTTTAGGGTTTAGGGTTTGGGACTCATGGTTCATGCTTGGTTATACGTTAGTTCTAGGCTCAGTGTTCGGGCTTAGGGTTTAGGTTTGGGGTTCAGGTTTCGGTACATGCTTGATGTGTAGATTCAGGGTTTAGGGGATGATTAGGGTGAAGTCAGTGGTTGCTAAGGCTTTGTGGGCTTTGATGAAGGTTTCCAGGATCCAAGCAGCCAATGTTCAAATCCTCAAGGCCTCTAATTTCCCCGCCCCCCATGCCTGCATTAACAAAAGCACACAACTCACAGCCCCTCAACGCTGCCTGTGGGCTAAGGTGCTGTAAAATCGGACTGCGCAAGAACAAGGTCTAGAGACGGTATCCCTAAACCCTAAACCCTAGAGACTGTAAGGCTTGAGGTTTGGATTCTACGATGCGTTCATTAATAAGATTTTCTGGATCATGATCCTGTAAACCCTACCTGGGGCTCTATTAGAGGGCACTTGGGGGTCCTGGTAAACCCTAAACCGAAACCCTAATCTTCAGGGCAGCGGCTTGAGATCGTGCGATTAGAATGCCGAAGAAGTGGGATGGAAACCCCCAGCCCATAACTCTAGACATCCTTAAAACCGAACCAACACCTAAGCATATCATAGTAGTAGCCAGAAAGTTGGAGCATACTTGTCCTCATACTCATGCCCTTTAAGGTAAAGTATAAGGGATCCTAGCACTAATCCTCCTAAACCCATGTTCCACATTCCTGGGAGCCGGGGAGTCGCTGCAAGGCCTAACTATAGTCTCGATTGTAGTTCCTTTTTTTGGGTTATACTAAAGCCTAAAAAGTTGGAAACCGGATTAAGGACAAATAGTGCTGGGATTCCTTTTACATTACTCTTAAGGGTTGAGGCTTTTGGGTTTCCAACTTTTGGGCTTCTACTGTACCTCATAAGATCCTAAAAACAGACATGGTTAAGCCACAACAAGGAAGGAAGTACAATGGGAACTACAGAAACCCTAAACCACAAACCCCAAACCCTGAACAAAACCTTAACCTCAAACCGTAAACCCTTAAACCCTTAAGCTTTAAATCCTTGAACGTTGAACCTTAAACGTGAAACCCTAAACCTTAAACTTTAACCCTTAAGCCCTAAACCTTAAAGCCTTAAACTCTTAAACCCTTAAACCCCAAATCCTAAACCTTAAACCCTTAAACCCCAAAACCCTATACACCTTAAACCCCTAAACCCTACAGCGATGGTTCGAGGGCCCTCCGCTTCAACTATCCTTTACGAAACAGGAGCCCCGGAGTCCTCCAGGATATGCGTAGGGGTTTAGGGTTTGTAAGGGGTTTAGGGAATTAGGGAATTAGGGGTTTAGGGAATTAGGGGCGTAGGATTTAGGGTTTATGGATTGATATGGGGTTTAGGATTTAGGGTTTTGGGGATTCGGGCATAGGGCTTTAAGGGCTTTGGGTTTAGGTGTTTAGGACTGTTTGTAGGAAGCTCCCCACATCAAGCAGTCAAGGACAATGATGCTACATGACACATAAGTTCTGGATGCAAATTTAGAAACATGCTTTGCGACAGCTAACCCTAAACCCTCAACTGAGCCTCTAAACCTCTGAACCCTTAAGGAAGATATTGCCATCGGAGCGTCGAAAGATGTGCGCCGGAAGGCCGTGTCGGGGCCACCTTAGTTTCGTGGCCAGAAGTTGGGGAGTGTTTGGGGTTTCGGGGCTTAGGGTCATGGTTTAGGGTTTTGGGTTTAAGATTTAGGGATTAGTGCTTTAGGATTTAGGCCCTACAAAATAGGAGGTTATGACAACTTGATTATCGGGTATAACCCTTAAACCAGTTGGTTTGTCCAGGTGGGGTTTGCCGTTTTGGAGGGGGCCAGGGCTTTGAAATGCGGAGCATTGCTGACGATCAACAGCACCATTCCACTCAGAAGCGTGTGAAGTCTGTGTGGCAAACGTAACATCGTGAGTGCACTGAGATAGCAGCGCAGAGCAAGCTTCATGTTGAACACCAAGCGAGCACATGGTAACTTGAAGCATAAACTCGATAAAAACCGCGACCATGCCAAGAGACTCATTTTATACAGCAGCAGCAGCGGAGAGTGAACACATGGTGCGCCAAACAATCACGGGTACAGTCGTTAATAAGAGCTATGACCCAGCGAGTTTAAGCTAATCCTGAGGAACCAGCAAACCGTACAACAACACCTCATAAGCCCTTATACACGTGGAAGTTGGAACCTTGACAGCCTTGACAAACCCGCAAAACCCTCAACAACCCTATACTCAGGTTGGCCACCGTCGGTGCAAGGAAGCAAGCGGTCACGGCCAGCGATGCGAGGAAAACGCCTGCTGCCAACACCACCTGTTAGGATCTAGAGTTTAGGGGCTCAGAGCCGTAGGGGTTTAGGGTTGTACAGGGGGTGTTCAGGGGTTTTTGAAGCTTCAGGCATCACAGCTACCAACAGCTAGTTGCAGGTAAGTCAGCCCGGTAGGCTCTTCTGACCGTGGGGACTTGAGCAGAAGCAGTCGCGGAGACACATAGCTAAGGACAGCAATAGTAATACTGCAGGCAGCGCAAAATCTACACTTTACGGCCATACAAGCGTTAAAACAGTCTTTAAGGTTTCTTTCGGGTTTATTCAGAGCTTTAGGTTCAGGTTTCAATGTTTCAGGTTCGAGGTTAAGGGTTGCTTGCTATATGGCGTGAGACAAAACACTCAATATCCGTAGAGCCACCGAACCCGAAGCATTCTCTCAGGATGCTGACTTGACAATCAGTTCACGACTCCTAGAGGTCCTAGAGCTCTCATATAGGCGCCTGGATAAGTTCATGCTGGCTCGTGGATTTTTTGCAATACATTGATCACGGGACTACAAGGAGGTACTAGTACTCATTATTCCCCCAAACCCCTAAACCCTAAACCCTAAAGACCCCTAAATCTCGACCCTGAAGCACAGAATACTCGACACGGGTCCATGATGGGAAGATTTTGCAAACAAGACAAAACGTGTTACGCGTGGCCCATTCAAGTTTCAATGGCCCAAAACCCTAAACCATGAATCTGTGTAGAAGGATTCAATGGCCCCAAACCCTGAGTCTGCGTAGAAGGGTGTAAGGGTCAGGGCTCATGGTCGCAGCTGAGGCAAGTTCAAGCCTGATCGCCAACCCGACCTGCCCCAAGTAAGTCAGGATCCCTGGGCAACAAGCCTGTATGCCTTGCGGCCCCAATTTGGCCAACAGCCTTGAATATAGTATGGGTCTTCGGCATTTGGGTCCATGGCGCCTCCACATCGTCAAACCGTTTGAAACCCTAGACACTAGACCCTGAACCCTACTTGGAGGTTCATGGGTAGTTATAAGTGGAGTTATAAGTCCCCTAACATAGGTTATAACTATAGTTGCCTGCATATATTCCTACTTATAACTACCCATGAACCTCCAAGTAGACCCTAACCCCAAACACGCCGAACCCTTAGCCCCAGAGCCCTGAAACTCCCCACACCGGCTCACGCCCCCTAAGATACGTAGCTAACCGTCAGTTGTGGGCCCTACTATTTCAGGGTTAGGGGTTTAGGGTTTAGGCCTACTATACCCTAAACCCAAAACCCTAAACTTAAACCCTGAACCCTCAACCCCCAACCCCTAAAGCCCAAAGCCTATAATGCAGATCCTCAGCCGCAAACCCCCAGCCCCTAATCCAAAGAGTCTCTGGGACCTTCCGTTGGGAGGCCATGGCTCGAAACACGGAGCACTCTCTCTTGGAGCTCCCTTTAAAGCGGAAACGCTGCGGCAAGGCCCTGAAGAAGCTCATGAGACTCGAAAGACAAACCCTGCTCGCCAGTATACTATTATAGGTCATGACACCACACCTGAAGGACAAAGCCCCGCAACAGTACGTCGTGAAACAACGCAAGGGGGTACTTACTACTGCATCCACGGAACACTAGACCCCAAAATGCCTAAAGAAACCCTAAAACCCTAAACCTTAAAACCCTAAACCCTAAAACCATAAACCCTGAAACCCTAAACCCTAAAACCCTAAACCCTGAAACCCTAAACCCTAAAACCCTAAACCCTAAAACCTTAAACCCTGAAACCCTAAACCCTAAAATTCTGAACCCAAAAACCCTAAACACCCCAAAACCCTGAAACCCTAAATCCCCCGAGCTTCACGCGCCCCCGGAGCCTTGATCTTCCCATCCATCTCCTAGGACTCCCAGAAGTGCTTAGGTTTCAGGATTTAGGGCTTAGGTTTCAGGAGGTGGGATACAGGCTTTAGGTTTCAGGATGTGGGGCTTAGGGTTTAAGGTTTAGGTTTCAGGAGGTAGGGTTTAGGATTTAGGTTTCAGGAAGTGGGGTTTAGGCTTTAGGATTTAGGGCTTAGGTTTCAGGAGGTGGGGTTTAGGTTTCAGGATGTAGGGTTTAGGATTTAGGGCTTAGGTTTCAGGATGTGGGGTTTAGGGTTTCAGGATGTAGGGTTTAGGGTTTGGGGGTTTAGGGTTTGGGGGTTTAGGGTTTTGGTGTTTTGGGGTTTAGGATAGAGGGCTTAGGTTTTAGGTTTTAGGGCTTAAGTTTATTGATGATGCTATGCTTAGGGTGTAGGGCTTAGGTTTTGGGTTTTAGGGTTTAAGTCTATGAGGATGTTATAGAAGCTAAGAAGATTCGACACGTCACGAAGATCTTCTTGCACTTGAAGGTATATGGTGCTTTTTAAAATTTTCAATTGGGTGTTCGAATCGTCCCGGAGTAACTTCCGGGCTTCTTGAGAGTAGGGATGCTTTGAAGTGGCGCCTGGGTGCTTAACATTGAAGATGTGATGGATCCTACAGTGGATGATAGAAATCCTGCATTACCCATAGAAAAGAATGTACCATAAGTCCCATAGTTTAGGGTCCTTAAGGCAGTGCAGGATTTATATCATCAGCCGTAGTAGGTACTAGTGAGAGGGGCCGAGTCTGGGGTCCTTGCGTTCAGGATCTTTCTCTCTATGCGAGGGCTGTTTTGACGAAGGATCCTAGTAGATGCTGTTACCTGGAACGCTGCCTACTAGTTGGGGAATGGTTCCGGTATCTATTCTAGGGTCTTCTGTCGGGTTTTGGGAAATCCGGGTTTATGCAGGCAGGAAGTCAGGGGGGGGTTTGGGGCTGAGGTCTGAGCATTCGGCCTCGGAGTTAACTGAATCTTCAACCTTCTACCTCAACCTCCCCTCCATACCAGAAAACAAAAAAAGCAAGGCTGAAAACCTGTCTAGACTTGTAGCATGCTGAGTTGTTTTTGGGCTCAGCGGCCGGTGGGTTCGGGATTTCAGGGCCTAGGCGGACTTTTGTGGTGCTGTTTTGGTTCAGATCGTGGAGTTGCTGTGAGTTTGGGGCCTCTGGCTTAGCTGGAGAGCTTCTTTAGGGCTCAGGCTTGAGGGTCTGGGGTCTATGGGGCTTAGGGTTTTTAGGAATCCGCTTGGGCTTGAGGGTTTTGGGGTCTTTAGGGCAGAGAGAAACCTGAAGCCGCAAGGCGGGACAAGCCCCTGCCGCCCCAAGCCCAACTCTGCGAGCAAGTAGCAAGGAGGGCTTGTTCGACCCTAAACCCTAAACCCTTAAACCCTTAACCCTAAACCCCAAACCCTAAAGCGTTCGACTATGGGCGCTTTGGTCCTGCTTCCGGAGATCCCCCGATATGTAGACCCATGACCCTCCCCCCAAGCTGGAAGAGACTCTGAATTTGTTAGCCGCAGGGTTTGGGTGCAGGGTGCAGGGTTTAGGGGTTTAGGTGCAGGGTTTACGGTCTAGGGGTTTAGGTGTAGGGTTTAGGGACAAATCTAACTCCACCTCCTTCCGTGCGTTCAAGCGGCCCAAGACAGCAATCTTTGCCTGTCATCCCAGGTGAAAAGGGTGCGGCGGTAGACTCCTCGAGATTCTATTCGAATAGGAATCCTTTCGTGAGTTTCTGCAAAGGGCTTGATCGCGGTTACAATAAGGCTACCATAAATGTTTGGAGTAGCGGCCTGAACAATTAGAATAGGGTTTTTTTTGGGGGGTATACTTCTGCTGCAACTATATCGGAGTTAGAAATGGGTACTCTTGCGTTCATGATTCCGAGCCCTGTGGTGAGGGTTTCGATCTTGAGATGACCGGGGCTGTGAGAATGGAGAGATTCACAGGCCCTCTCAAAGCAAGCAAAAGCCCGAAGCCCAAGTAAAAACGATAAACAAGTCCCTGAAGCATACTAGACTCGAACCCCTGAATCTTTGAAACGATACGGAAGCCCCCAAAACCCTTTAACAACCCGAAATGTCCTCTGGTGTAGCTTGTAGACCATCCGTCGTCTTCCACCATCCTCAGTCCATCGTTGATGTGAGGCCCAAACACGTCTTAACAGATCCTAAACTTTTAAACCCGCGCTAAACCCTAAACCCTGAACCCTAAACCCTAAACCCTCACCTATAAACCCAAGTACCTGAGTTTTTGGGGGTCCATGCCTTAAGGTAAGGTTCGGACTATCCGGAAGGCAACCCTAGGAGCTCTCACTTTTTCGAGTCCTACTACGGTTTAGAGCTGAGTAGGGTTTAGGGGTTAGGGTTTAGGGGTTAGGGTTTAGGGGTTTAGGGTTTAGGGTTTAGGGCTTGGTTTACGGTTTAGGGTTTGAGGGCTATGTCTTCGTGCATGTCCTTGCCTGGTTCTAGCACCCATACAGTGCCATACAGAGTAAATGTTGAGGGGTGATAGGCAAACATGTTGTTCAGGTCCCAGTATATGTCAAAAAGGCGCATGGTAACGTAGCAGCTCAACCACCCCCAAACTCGCCTTAAACGCACAAGGTGTACAAACATAATCTCTACATGCACATACATAATACTCATAAGAATATATATATATACATATATATATATAGAGATATACACAGACACATGTATACATACATACATACATACATACATACATACATACATCCATGCATGCATGCATACATACATACATACATACATGCATCCATACATACATACATACATAAATACATATATACATACCTACCTACCTACCTACCTACCTACCTACCTACCTACCTACATGCATTCTGTCTATCTCCCTATCTATCTATCCATCCATATATGTATACATATATATGTATGTATGTATGTATGTATGTATGTATGTATGTATATGATAAATGTATGGAAGTATGGATGTATACATGTTAGTATGTATGTGTGCATGCCATGTATATGTATATGTATATGTATATATATACATAGATTTACTTGTTTATACATATATACACACAAATCTAACATTGTAGAACACATTCCCTGTAAAGCCTGTAAAGTCAATGATTTGCCTGAATCCGAAAACTGCCAGGCACCTTCCAAAAGCGATGGTTTGCATCGAAGCCGCAACAAAAGCGAAGACACAACAGATAAAAGGCGAATAAACAAAAGCGGACACAAGCGAGCGGAACTCCTCCCTCCCAGCCCTTTTTGGTTCTCGCAGTGCTTTGCACTTTCACTTTTTTGACATGCTGCTGGGATCCATGCCTTCACACACCTTGCATTTCACAATTCTAATACCCTAACAAAACAAACAGCGAGAAATGATCGACAATCCCAACAAAATGGTCGAACGAAATTCTGAGCTAGCCGGCTGGAAGGAGCCGTCCTCTCCACCGAAGACGACAACCTTCCGTCGTGTTTAGGGTTTAGGGATTTAGGGTTTAGGGTTTAGGGATTTAAGGTTTAGGGTTTAGGGTTTTAGGGTTTTGGGCTTAGGGTTCCTGGATCGTAGCATGTTTGGTGCTGGGATTCCCTATACTATACTTGAGCAAAGGGCACGAGGATAATACTGTTCCAACTTTCTGGCTTCAAGTTGGGGTACAACATGCCTCGAAATCTTCCGATGCTGGGCTTTCCGGGTTTATGGGTTAGGGTTTGGGCTCGGGGATTAAGATTTTCGGTATTGGGCTGTCCTGCAGGACGTGGAGGAGTCGACCTGAAGTCTCCTGCTTAATGCATGCTTGCTGCCAAAAGATCTCGGAATCTAAAACGTGACTTCGATCTCGGTTTATGGTTTCTAAAACTCCAAAATCACAAAACAACGCATCTCTAACTTCACGCCCGGAATCACAATCCCACAACCTGAGCCCAAGAGTGGCGAGTTTACCTCCAGAGGGTGTTTGCCGATGTCGCCGCTGTGTTGGACCTGGGACCAAAGCTTGTAGGAGCAGCGAAACAAGCTAAAGCAAATTGAAATGCTGGCTGGTACGGTTGATGATATAAATCCTGCATTACCTTAAGGACCCTAAACCATGATAATTATGGTGTATTCCTTATGATGGGTAATGCAGGATTTATCTCATCAACTGTATGAGTATCTCCGAGGCCTCCTGGAAGCATGTTTCTTCAAGCCTCCAGCAAACAGTTGTGCAGCTATCACCGGCGAACTTGCTGATGCAAGTATAAACTTGGTTGAGCCCTTAAGTGCATGCTAGTCTTCGAGGTAGTTACTATACATTCAGAATTCATCATAATTACAGGAAGCACCATGACTACATCCTTCACATGTTCGGGAATATGCCTTCGTCGTGCGAGCTATTGAAGCTAAGCAGAGCGCACAGGAATGAGCTTGCCGCGAAAGAAATCATCCACCGAAACTGCTGTCAGAGGGACCCCGGGGATGAACTGTGCTCTGGGTAAAGCCTTTGTAGGCTGTAACCTTGTGCCCTTTATCAACGCGGAGTGTGGGAAAAAACTTTCGACACGGCGCAGTATCGTGATGGCAGTGGTGCTATCTTGCTAGTGCCCAGAGTGAATTAGCGCCGCGGTAACTCATCAAATGAGCAACCGACAGACACATACCCCGATAAACCGCTTGACATAGGGCAGCGTGGACAGTCCACAACATCCGGCAGCAATTTCCCCCTCAGAGGGCCCCTTGGCGTCAGTTGCTCGGAAGTCTTCCTCGTCAAGCCGTAAATCCGATAATCCCAACCAAGTCCTAGAGCCTTGTCCCCTAGACCTTAAGCCCCCTAAAGCTGCCAGAAAAGCCATTCCCACCCTTGGATCCCGGCAACAGGTGAAAGGGTCAGCACCGTACCGGGGCGGACGAAGGTCGGCACCTCTGCACCCAGAGACTCCAATACCCCTTATAATTCAGGAATATACCTTAAATCATATTAGGGATCCTACTCTAATTTAAGGTATATTCCTTAATTAAGAGATATTGGAGTCTCTCTGCAAGGAGCACCCTCAACTCCGGCCCTACACCCGGTAACCCACAATCCCCAATCCCCTAACCGCCAAATCAAAAGGCCCTGAACCCAAAACCCCTGAATTCTAAACCCCTGCGGCCTCTCGAGTCCTATGTTTCCGGAATCCAAATAGGGTTTAGGGCTCAGGGCTTATAGGGTTTAGGGTTTAGCTGTCGCTCCCAGCAGCCCTAAACTTGCCCAGTTGCCTGCCCCCCTTCCAAAAACAACGTCAAACCACGATTTGACACGGTAAGACCCCGTCCGGAGACCAGAGATTCGTATACCTAGGCCACAAGCCCGCCTGAAAGCCCCTACTACAGCCTTAAACCTTCCCAGAACACCCGGAAGCCCGAAACGGCAGATCTTCTACCCTAAAGCCCCTGAAGCCTGAACCCGACAAGTTCTACCCTAAAGCTTCTAAACCCTCAGGCCTACACGCTAAGCCCTAAACCCGAAACCTTAAACCCTATAGGCCCTAAACCCTAGCCCCTAAACCCTGAACCCGAAAGCTTCTCCGGATGGGACTCCTCGAGAGCATCGGACCGAACTAACCCCTCAAGGCGTCGGGCGCCGGGGTGTTGTGAGGGGCTCCAGAGTTCTGATACCCAAAGGGTCCTAGGTACTGTTATGGGGATACTTCCCCAAATCATAATATCTATTCCTAATATAGAAACCCTACATTCTACTATATAGGTACCTTGGACCCTTAGGGATAGGGGCCGGAAGCATCTAAGACTAAGCTGCTGGGGTGTGCTTGAGTCTATGTAGTTCAGAGCCTGATATAGGGGTTTAGGGTTTAGGGTTTAGCGTTTAGGGTTTAGGGTTTAGACTTCTCAATCATATAAGGATACGACTTTGAGGCGTTTGTGGTGTGCGAGTGTGTGCTTTTTGAGATGCTTTCGTTCATGACTCCCCCAAACCCACTGGCCACACTGAAGGAAAGCTCCCTGAATCCTGCACCTGAACCCGTGAAGCCCGAAGCTGCTGACCCGAACCCCCACCTAAACCCTAAACCTCAAACCCGCCCTAAAATCGAAACAATCAACTCGAAGCCCTGAACCCTAAACCCGCTCAAACTTTCCCCTAAGTCGCAACCTAGCAGTAGGGGCTTAAGTTAAAAGCCGAATCCTCGACTCTGAACTTTCATCCCTATACCCTCAACCCAAGACCCCTAAGCCCTCAACCCAGAACCCCTAAAATCCTTAACCCCTAAACCCTGAGCCCCTAATCTCTAAAGCCCTAAACCGAACCACTAAACCCTAAACCCCTAAACCCCAACAGAAACCGTATGGATCCATTAAAAGGAACGCTTACATATAGAGCTCTAAACCCCAACTCCGCCTCGTTCCACTTCGCCGATCCTTGGGCGCGGCCCTTGAGCGGAGCCAGACTGACCACCTAAAGCAGGGGGGTGGAGGCTTTGGCGGTTTATTAGAGATTTTTGGGCTTTCAGGTTTGGCTTTCAGGTTTAGGGTGGGTTTAGGTTTAGGGTGCGTTTCGGGTTCCGGGTTTGGGGATTTGAACACTTTGTACAAAACTTGGCGAGCTTCTCGATTTGTGCATGTCACCTTCGCGCAGGGGCCATGCTCATGCTCCCTGTCATTATGGACCCAATGCTATAGGATTCTCATTCCCGTCGTTTGCTGAATTGTGCACGACCAAACCTGTAAACCCTAAACCCTAAACCCGCAACTCTAAACCCTAAAGCCGAAACTGAATTTTAATATATGAGGCCCCAAAAGCTGAACGAGCCCTACGGAAAATATCTGTAACTCTTGAGGCTGCTATGTTGGAGCATCGACGTGCCCTGCTCCTTGATGCTGCGAGTGAGGCAAATGCTTTGGGTCCCTTTAAGGGCTTAGGGTTTAAGGTTTGAGATTTTGGGTGTAATTAGGGTTTATGAGATCGAATGTCCGTACATTATAAGGGTTCAACAAGGGTCTAGGGTGTAGCAGAGGTCAGGTGTCTGAACCTGTAGGCTTTCCAACTTATTCTAGCTACACAGTACTGGTCTTTTCCCCTAAGGCTCCATGTACCCATTTAGTATATACTTAGACCCTAAAGTACCTATATAGGAACCCCTTTGAGGCCGAAGTATATACTATATGGGTACATGGAGCCTTTGGGAACGAATTATTGAGGCTGCCAGTACGATGGACACTCATCAACAAAGCCTCCGACACTCGTCAACCCCTAAATAACCCCTTTTCATAAAACCACCGCAAAACCTTATAGCACCACGATCAGACCCTCACAAGACCTTGAAAACAGCATCAGGAAAAACACATGATTCGGGTCCGCACCTCGGTCAATAGCTCGTCATCGTTGCCAAGACGCCGTCCGGCTAGGACGGATGCGCCCTCCGACAGGGAAAGGTTTAGTTCACGACTTAGGATCTAGGCTAACCCCTAACCCTATAAACCCTAAACCCCAAAACCCTATACCCTAAACCCTAAACCCTAAACGTAGGGGTTCAGGGGTTTTAAAGGGTTTTCGGGTTTTCGGTTTTGCTTTCGGCCATCCCCTCCCTCCGCGGTCTGGTGCTTGGTTTGGTTTGTTTGCCTCGCGCCTTCGTTGCCTCCCTCCCTGTGGCTGCCTGCTGTGGCGTTTGGGTTCCGCGGGTCTCCAGTTCTCAATTCCGTTATGTCGAGTACCATGGTTTCCCTGTGAAAATAGCTTTGTGTAGGTCGTTTCCCGGCTTGGGTACTTGAGGGGTTCGACTTCCGTGCGAACTCTCTCCGCCATGATCCGACAACAAAAACGGCCATCATGCAGAACCATGTTTGAGATGCGCAAGTGGCACCGCATGCCGGAAACTTCACAAAGTCACACTCAGAAAGCGCCGATGCAGCCATGCAGGAGCCTAACAAATTACCAAACGGGAAGAGCCTAATTGGAATACGGCGTACATCATATCAAAAACCCATACATGCATGCCTACATACATGGCGGCATACATGCATACAGACTGTACACACTCATATGTATATGTATATATACAAATATACATATATATACATACATACATACATACATACATACATACATACATACATACATACATATATATATACATATGTACATATGCATATCCTGCTAGATGTATATTTGGCAAAACATGACACTATACGATGGGATAGGATGGGGGACAGGATAGGATAGGATAGCATAGGATATGATGGGATGGGAGTGGATGGGACATGACACGCACACACACATCTATATATATTTGTATACATATATATATATGTATGCATACATATATGTGTGTACATGCATGAATGCATGTTCATGTGCATACATACATACATACATACATACATGCATGCATGCATGCGTGCATGCATACATACACACACATACATGCATGCATGCATACAGCCTTATACATATTAGGGCCTCTTCTGGACGATAAGGGTGTACACTGGCTGATGATTCCTGCAAACTTTAGTTTACTTAAGCCCGTGTCCCTGTCTCCTAGATTCCAGCCAAGACGCCTGCTCCATGAAAAGGATCACATGATCAAGGCGATACCACAGGCCCTTGGGCAAGTAGATATCCTCAGCGGAAGTTCAGGGTTAGGGCTCAAGATTAGGGTTTACGGCTTAGCGATTTAGGGTCCAGGCGGTCGTAAATCTTCGCTTCGATGCCAAATTACTTCAACACTTGGCACCTCTACGACGTGTCCTTCAACAAATTACAAGCAGTCGTTTTGAACCAAGTGGGAAGGTTGCTACACTCGTTGCATGGGTTCTAAGTAGATAGTTGTTAGTTGCTGTGACCAAATATAAGTTTACCGTAATTACAACGCTTTTTCGGCTACTCGCACAACGCCAATACAGCGAGTCGGGTCGGGCCAAGAGACCAGGAAAGGGCGTATCTGTAAGGCTGGGGGTTTAGGGTTTAGGGGTTTAGGGTTTAGGGGCTTAGGGTTTAGGGTTTTGGGGTTTTGGGTTTGGGTGTATCTGTAAGGGTGGGGGTTTAGGGAACCCTATTATGATTAGGGTTTAGGGTTTAATTCGGGTTCCGGTGATCACAACAGGCCCATGGACCCTCATCTCTCGACCCTATAGAGCTTACCACTCGCCCTCCACCCTCCTTACGTTGTGCGTTGTCTCCTTCTCCCGGCAAAGAAGGCATCATGGACTCAACCGCAAACTCAAATCTCTGGCAGAGAGCTGACGAGGCAGGCCATACTGACGATAGAACAAAAAGACCACGTCCTTCACAAACCTTGCCCTAAATGTAAGCACAGCTACCAGCAGACATTGAGGAACTTGTAAACCCTAAATCCTAAACCCCTAAACCCCTAAACCCCTAAACCCTAAAGCCCTATAGTAAACCCTAAATCCTGAACCCCTAAACCCTAAACCGCTACAGTAAACTCTAAATCCTAAACCTAAGCCCTACACCCTAAACCTTTGAGGAGCCCTCATAGAAACCCTCGTGGCACAAGGAAGCCGAGGAAGGGACATACTGGCTCCGGTTGGTCAGGATGGGTGCTACCAGAATGGCACCATCCATCCACTGGGTGGAGACAGCTCGAGCCTCTGAGTTGGGGGTTCGGGCTTTTGTAGTGTAGGGTTTGGGGTATTTAGGCGGTTTTGGGCTTAGAGCTTGAGCGTAAACTTTAGGGCGTTGAGTTTGGAAGCATCCTGGACATCTGATCAACTCAGAAAGCAGTAGCTTTTTTGAGGGGCCTGGATAATTAGAAGAAAGGTCTTGGTGTAGATTGTGAAATTACGTAGATTCTGCTGCAATTATATCCCAGAGGGTCCATATGTACTACCAATATACGAAAGACTATCCTTCTTGTGGTTTTGGGGACCTAATTCCACGATAATAGTGTATATAGATATGATAGTGTGTGTGTGTGTATGTATATATATATATATGGTCATCATACATGGACCCTCTTGGTTTAGGGACTGTGAGGGTATCTTGTGATTCCTGATTCCTTCCCCTAAATAAGGTCGTCAGAGCCGCAGGCTATGACCCCGGGGTTGGAAGGAGTAGCGGTTTAGGGTCTAGGGCTTCGGGCTTACGGGGTTTAGGATTTGGGGTTCAGGGCTTTGGGCCTAGGGTCTACATGGTAAGGGGCTTTGGAGTCTCGGATCCGTGCAGAAGCCTGGGAACCAGGTGCCCAAAGCCTGTTACTTCGAGGCTGAGGTGTAACTACTAGCTTACAACCCTAAACCCTAAACACGAAGAAAACCTACACTCTAGGACCCTGTATGGGAACGCACCAGGAGGCAGGACGGACCGCAAGAAAAAACTGGAATGGCGCCCTTTGTGCCCCGTAGAACAAGGCAAATACCAGGCCAGTTTTCATGGCCGTTGAGAGATGGATGCAGGAAGAAATGCTCCAGTGAGGGTGCAGTTGAAGCTGAAAACGGATTTTGGACAAGTAGCTCATGCCGTGCTTCAAGTATCGTTCTACTTGGTAGCAGGTTCGACCTTAAACCTAAACCTTAATTCCTATTATAGATATTTTGCTTGAGAAGACCATTTCCATTTTCTAGGGTTCGGGGTTTCGGATGGATACGATCGGTTTTTCTATGGAGGTGCGGGTCTATGGGGTTGAGGTTGTTTTTTGTCTATGTGGTGGTGCATGGTTCTTCTGGTGGTTCCATGGTAGTGGGTCTTAGGTTGGGTTTTTTGTTGAGTTTAGTGTTGAGGTATAGGTTGTTATGGGTTTGGGTCTTCAGGTGAGTTATGCCTAGGGTTCTGCCTATGGGTCTTGGATGGGCTGAAGGTTGAGGTATAGGTTGTTATGGTTTGGGTGCTAGGGGGGTGGCCATGGTTAGAAAATGGAAATGGTATTCACTGACTTACTACACCCTAAACCCTAAACCCTTAAACCCTAAACCCAAAACCCAAAACCCTAAACCCTAAACCCCTAAACCCTAAACCGTAAACCCCTAAACCCTAGACATGAGGAAAGCCCTGAAGCGGTTGGAGCCTCGGGATCTGACGGGAAATCCATAAGCAGCGGCCGAATCCACCTTGCGGCTCCGGGATTTTGGGGGGTCGAGGACTTAGGGTTCGGGCTTTTGGGGTTTAGAGGTTTAGGGTGTAGGGTTTGGGGATTTGGGTTTAGGGTTTAGGGTTTAGGGTTTCGGGTTTCGGGTGATGATGATTTTTTATGGTCGGTACTCATCATGACCTCAAAAGTTAAGAGAAACGGTACGATAGCAGAAGCATCATGGTACTGGTAGTAGTCGTCGTGGTCGTGACCGTGGTGGTTTGGGCCACAAACCAGACAGGGACCTACCTCGACTTAGACCCATCCATGCTAAACCCTAAACCCTGAACCCCTAAATCGAACTAGGTTTGAGCTCTGTGTGTTGCCTTGTAACTGTAATGTAGCTGACAGTTTGAGTCACTACGAAATCCTCTGAGATTTTGGGGCTAAGAGTTCTTACACTGTCCAACCAGCATCGCCTAAACCCTAAACCCTACAGCCTAAAGCCTATACACCCT
>CAJNJA010006510.1:1609-16841 GCA_905231915.1 Symbiodinium necroappetens
CCTCCCTCCCTGCCTCCCTCCCTCCCCTCCCTCTCCCCCTCCCCCTCCCTCTCCCTCTCCCTCCCCTTTGGGTTGCTACGAGGTGCGATTGTTGCTGTCATGTGCTGGTGTGAGTCTACTGCTGCTCCTGGTCGCTGCGTTGTTGCTGATAAGATAAGGCACACGATGAAACAGGAGGCCGAGATAATGAAGACGATCAGCTGGTACTCCCCTGAGCGACTGTGAGAGCAAAATGCACCTCCCCTGCGGGACATCTTCAGAACACAGCCTTGCATAAAGCATGAGTGTGTCGGATCAATGCGAAGCCCACAATCCCAGACCCGTCTTCGTGTCTCCAGGTGGCGCGTGTGGCAAAGAGTGACAACCAAAGGCAGCGTAAGGCCCGCAGCCTCGTGCTAGGCAGGCGGCGAGGATGCAAGCAAAATGCATGTACGTCCAACTTTGGGGTAGCTTAACTTAAGTTCGAGAGTTTAGATCTGGCTGATCCCCGGGGAGCAGCCATGGTCTTGGAACCTTGTCTCGGATTGCAAGAAGCAGCTGGATTTGTGGATGAGTTTTTGAAAACTTGGACTCTAGCTTGGTTCCAGTCCAAGCGGCGATCGCCATGTACGCGCAGGCCAGAATCACCCGACGAGTCAAGGAATGCTGAAAGTTGTTGCCTTCAACACCTCAGTGCAGGTCTCCGGCTCTCACAGCTAGGGTTTCCACGCTAACTCTCGGTCGAGGGAGGCAAGGCTCCAGGTTACAAGCTCAGACAATGCTACCGAAGGATTCTTGGGTTTCGACTCTCACACTCCCACAAGCAGGCAAGACTCCTTTTGGGCTTTAGGGTGTAGGGTCGCACAACTCTCACAGAGCCACTCGATGCGCAGGCTCTTGCTTTCAGGCTCTTGCTTAAGGCTTTTAGGGTTCGTGGGGCTTTGGTTGTGGACCGTGGGAGAGTGTATCTGCTCGAAGTCTGATAAAGGCGCTGGTCGGGTGGGGAGTTGAAGGCTGTAGGGTTTCCCTCGGTGTTCAGGGGAGTGCCAGGCAGTGAATAGTGAATAAAAAGTGCCAAGGGGCCCAGCATCTTCCAAAGCGCCGTACTAGTGAGCACCGATCGTCGGGAAGGGGGCACAGGCAAGTGCCGTGCTGTACAACCGCTCTGGGCCTAAATGCTGCGAAGGCGGCCAAATCGAACGAGCTTGCCTGAACCAGGTCTGGAAACACAGAAACCCCTAAAACCCAGAAAGCCTACACCTGAAATCCTAACAACACCCAAAAACCCTGCAACCATGTAAGATTCTGCACGGAAAGCGCGACTGTGGCAAGAGGAAGATCTGCTGGAATGGTGCGGCAACCATCCGGTGAAAGCCCCACTGCTGCTGTAGCACACTGCTTCTGTATCTCTGCAATGTGCTTCAGGTACACGGCGCGGACAATTTCCTTGATCAGCTTGTTAGGAATGTTCAGACACAAGCCCTCGCGCAACACTTACTTGGAGGACCCTGATGACCTTGCAATGAAGTTCAATTGGTGCTTGGCCCGGCAGGGTACATAAAAAGTACGTTGTTTGAAGTTCCATGAAGCTCCAGTTTCCTAGGTTCGCGGATACCCCGAGCATCGAAGCAGCTAACGGCTTGAACTAAGCATATCAGTTTAGTTCAAGGGCCTGAAACGATTGGAAGGAGATTTCGCGGAATGCCACGGTGCGCCAACTTACTGCACCGGCCCCTGCTGCCCCGAGTTCAGTACTTCGAAGCAAGGGCCTGAAACGATTGGAAGGAGATTTCGCGGAATGCCACGGTGCGCCAACTTACTGCACCGGCCCCTGCTGCCCCGAGTTCAGTACTTCGAAGCTCCAGGAAATGCCAAGCCCAATAGAGACGACCCTCACGCTCAAAACTATCACCCAGCTATCATAGCCTCATTTGTTCGTACTTCTGGATCTTCATACAAGCCGTTATAGACAGTACAACCTAAAGTAATTACAGTGACCATAACAAAGAGAGGCCGTGGTGGGCTGAGATAGCCAAGGTGGCCAGGAGTGCTTCTTGGTCTCGGTCGTCACAGAGGCTGCGTGCGAAGTTGGCGGCGGCATCCTCAAGAAGCAATTCGATGGGTTTTTTGTAGATGTTGCATGGACTTCAAGGCTGGTTTTTCAAGGCTCAAAGGGATTCCAGTGTCGCTCCAGAGCTAAATTGCGTCTGGGCTTTTAGGCTTGGGACTTTGTCTAAGTTATGCCACGTCGGATGAAAGCTTTGCGAGCGTGCTTTCGGAGGCTGGCCTCGCATCCCTCAGGCTTGCCAAGCGAGGTCTCCGCATCGATGAATCGTGAATTCTGTTTGCCAATGCTATCTTGTTGTGGGTGTAATTAGTGTTTCAATGGCGGTCATTAGTAACAGCCGTACTCGGTAGTAATTACCATTATTGGTATTACTATACTTATTGCTGCTATTGTAATCTACTGCTACTACCTACTACTACTTACTACTACTACTGCTACTACTACTACTACTACTACTACCACTACTACTACTTAATACTACTACTGCTACTGCTACTGCTACTGCTACTGCTACTGCTACTGCTACTGCTACTGCTACTACTGCTACACTGCTGCTACTACTACTACTACTACTACTACTACTGCTACTGCTACTGCTACTGCTACTGCTACTGCTACTGCTACTGCTACTACTACTACTACTACGACGACTACGACGAATAGGAATAGTAATTTTGACATAGCATGCTTTTTATGCTCCTATATTTGATTGTCCTGAGATGATGAAAATTACTTGTTAACATTTGTTGTTCGTAGTAGTCTTCTTCCCGCTTATCTTCTTCCTGTGGTTGTGCTGCGGTTATGAAACCGGCTGCAGTTCTGGTAGTGGTTGTTGTCGGTGATGTTGTTGTTGTTGTTGTTGTTGATGTGGTTGTTGTGGTTGAGGTTGGTTGAGCTTGTGATTGCTGTTGCTGAAGCTGTTGCAGATGCCGTCCCGGTTGCCGTTGCAGTTCCTGTTGCTGCTAATGTTGATGCTGTTGGTGTCGTTACTGTCGTGGTTGTGGTGGTTGCTGTTGCTGTTGGTGGCGTTGCTGGTGCTGTTGCTGTTGCTGTTGCTGTCGCTGTCGCTGTCGCTGTTGCTGTTGCTGTTGCTGTTGCTGTTGCTGTTGCTGTTGCTGCTGTTGCTGGTGTTGGTGTTGCTGTTGGTGTGTGGTGTTCGTGTGTTGGTGGTGGTGGGGTCTGTGTTGGTGTTGGTGTTGGTGTTGGTGTTGGTGGTGGTGGTGGTAGTGGTGGTGGTGGTGATGGTGGTGGTGGTGGTGGTGGCGGTGGCGGCGGTGGTCGTGGTGAAGACGGCGGCCGCGGCCGCGGCGGCGGCGGCGGTGGTGGTGGTGGTGGTTAGGCTTGTTGCTCTGGTTGTTGTTGGTGCTGTTGTTGTTGTGGTCATTGGTTGTTGGTTGTTGGGTGTTGTGGTGGCTTCTTGTTTTTGTTGCTGTTGTTGTTGTGGTTGTTGGGCTTGTTTTTCTGCTTGTTCATGCATTCATTCACTAATTATTTCGTTCAATGATTCATTCATTCATTCATTTATTCATCCGTTCGTTCGTTCGTCAATTCATTCATGCAGTCATTCGTTCATTCGCTAATTGATTCGTGCATGCATTCATTCATGCCATTCACTCATTGTTGCTATTCGCCTGCAGCTTACGGCTTCACCAAGTATGCCAAGTATGCCCTCCAAGCGGCGACTGGCTTGGACTCCGCCTTCGAGATCACAGTGCCGCTGGCCTGACCAGAACAACAACACCAACACCAACACCAAGAATACCAACAACAACAACAACGACGACGACGACGACGAAAACAGCAACAACAACAACAACGGAAACGGCACGGCAACGGCAACGGCAACGGCAACGGCAACGGCAACAACAACAACAACAATAACCAACAACAACCCACAACAACCCACAACAATCAACAACAACCAACAACAACCAACAACAACCAACAACAACCAGCAACAACAACAACAACCACAACAACAACAACAAGAAGAACAACAACAAGAACAGCAGCAGCAGCAGCAACAACAACCGCAACAGCAAAAACAACAACCACAACAACAACAACAACAAACACAAACACAAACAACAAACAACAAACAACAAACAACAAACAGCAAACAAAAAACAACAAACCACAAACCACAAACCACAAACAACAACCAACAACCAACAACCAACAACCACAACAACAACAGCCAATCAACCAACAACCACAACAACAACAACAACAACGACAACGACGACAACGACAACGACAACGACAACGACAACGACAACAGCAACAGCAACAGCAACAGCAACAGCAACAGCAACAACAACACCAGCAGCAGCAGCAGCAACAGCAGCAGCAAACAGCAAACAGCACACGACAACCAGCAAACAGCAAACGACAACCAACCCCCGACAATCACAAAACCAACCACAACCACAACCACCAACCGACCAACCAATCAACCAACCATCCAACCAACCAACCAACTAACTAACCACCAACTCACCAACCAACCAACCAACCAACCGAACAAACAAACAAAAAATACCAGCAGCAGCAACAACAACAGCAGCAGCCACAACAACCAACAACAGCAACAGAACGAGACCAAGAACAGGAACAAGACGTGGGCTTGCATAGAGTACTCAAGACTTACTCTGGAAACCGAGCATCTAGGGTTTAGGGTTTATGGATTTATGGCTGCTAGACTCAAGAACCAAGCCATACCTCCGTCGCCTTCAACAATGCATCCATGCTTGGTCTGGGCTTCAGAGGCATTTCCCGGGCGTGCTGTTAAATATTGGGGTCCCTCTATCGGAGTTTCAGACATGACCTTAAGGAACCAAGAAAGCCCAAATTGGTCCTCGGCGCCAGGAGCACTGGACGCGAGCTTCTCGTAGAACTCCTTCCCCGGGTTTAGGGCTTCAGTAGCTTCAAGCTTTAAAGGCTTTAGGGCTTGGGGTTTTCAGGGTTTCAGGGTGTTTAGAGCTGTAGGGTGTTGGGGCTTCAGCTATGAAGATCGCCGCCACAAATATCGGTTTTATATGGTCCTTAAATAAAGAAGAAAACAGGAACTGTTGAACACCTCTCCACGCTAATTACGACATCCGACATTTGAACTACAAGACAGCAGTAGGCGAGCAAAGCGCCGACTCGCTTTATTCTGGGCCATGCACAGAAAAGCCGGCCGAAGAGAAATTTGGCACGCGATCCGAAGCCCCAGGCCACACTGACCTGCGCAAACCCTGCTGGCATTCAGTTTAAACATTTCAAACGAGCACACTGCTCGTGCGTCGTGCATGTTTCCCATGGGTTCCAGTTAGATAGATACATACACGATACATGGACAGATAGACCGATAGATCGACAGACCGATAGATTGCAGATCGACGGAACGACGGATGGATGGATGGATGGATGGATGGATGGATGGATGGCTGCATGGATGGATGCGTGGGTGGGTGGATGGACGGATGGACGGGATAGTTGGATGGCTGAGCGGACAGGTGGACGGATGCATGGATGGATGGATGAAAGGATGGGACGGACGGACGGCCGGGATAGTTGGATGGCTGAATGAGATAGGTGGACGGATGCATCGATGGTTGGATGGATGGATGGATGGATGGATGGATGGATGGATGATTGGATGGATGGCTGCATAGCCGGATAGACGAATGGAAAACTAGATGGAGAGCTAGATCGACCGACAGATACAAAGGCAGATAGATAGACAGATGGACAGATCGGCAGACAGACAGAGACACACATCAATCGATCGATAGATCGATAGGTCGACAGATCGATCAAAAGACAGGCAGACAGCCAGCCAGCCAGTCAGGCGGACAGATAGACGGATGGTGGATGGATAGACAGATAGGATAGGTTAGAAAGATTAGATCGACAGATAGATAGCTAGACAGACAGATAGGTTGGAAGGCAAGCAGAGAGATCGACGAAAAGATACACAGATAGACCAACAGATAGATAGGACAGATAGAAAGACAGCTAGATAGGAGGATAGGTAAAAATTGCTGCAAAGTCCTAAGCCCTAAACCCTAAACCCTAAGCCCTAAACCCTAGTCATTGTGCGCATGTCATGTGGGGCACTGCAGCTCCGAGGACTCTGAGAGCGGCCTTGGCGATCTCCCCTCTTCGAAAGCACTCCTTCAGGGTTTTGGGTTTAGGGTAAAGGGGTTGAGGGGTTTAGGGTTCAGGGTTTAGGGGTTTAGGGGTTTAGGGTTGAGAGTTTAGGGGTGTAGGGTTTAGGGGTTTAGGGTTTTCGGGTTTAGGGGTTTAGGATTTAGGGGTTGAGGGTTTTAGGGTTTNNGGTTTAGGGTAGAGGGGTTTAGGGGTTTAGGGGTTAGGGGTTGAGGGTTTAGGGTAAAGGGGTTTAGGGGTTTGGGGTTTAGGGTTTAGGGTTTAGGGATTAGGGTTAAGGGTTTAGGGTTTACGCTCTCGCAACTCGGACAAGCCAGGCGAGGTTCCAGAGGTTCTTTTCGGCGTGATACTGGCACTCAACCCTCAGCCCTAAACCGGCTGAGGGTTTAGGGTTTCGAGCCGGGGTCCGAGGGGTTTTTGGGGCTCATGGGGCTTGTGGAGTTTCAAGTTGAGGGTTTCTGGCTCCTTGTCTGTTTGGCCTATATTAAACATGATCATTTTAAATCCCTATGGGTTCTATTATATCAAAAATGTAAAATTGTAGCCAACAAGGACCCGGGTTTAGGGCTTAGGGTCTAAGCCGTCGTGGGCCAATCCGGAGCCCAAAGCTCTACACTCCCAACCCCAAAACCCCAAACAGAAAACCGACAGAACACCCTGAACCCAGAAACCGACGCCCAGACCGGCAAACATGCGCTCAAGCAAGTACCAGGTCCTTACAAAACTCCTCGAATGAGTCGGACTTCGGAGAAACTTAGGGGAAACTTCAGGGGAGCATCTTCCCGTGCACAGGCAATGGCCGAAAGTCTTGGCTACTCCAGCCACCCCATGTGCACGGCTGAAGCTCATATCCCCCCGTTTCTGTCCGTTCGGACCCTCTTCTATTCAGGCCCTTTTTGTCCGCAGGCTTGCTGAGTTCACGCCTGGAACCATGCTAAACCCTAAAATATATAGACCCAGACCCTAGCCGCTTGGGTCCTTAACATCTGATACTGGAAAGAAATGTATGCATGCATGCATGAATGCATGTCTGCCTGGGTGCGTGTCCATACTATGCAGACATGTTGTGCATACAACATCACTGCAAGCACCATTAACATCGGTATTGCTAGCTTCTGCTGCTGCTGCTGCCTTTTCTTATTTGTTGTCAAACGCCAGGAGGTTTTGCCAAAAAATCAGCAGGAGGTGAGGCCTCCCACACCTCCACCTCGGCGGTGCCGGGAAAAGCGCGGCCAAGGCTGGCCTCAGAAAAAAGAGGGTCTCCAGAGCTCGGCGTTTGGGGTCTTTATGGGTTAGTACAGTTGGGGGTTAGGGCTTAGGGCTTAGGATTTAGGGGTTAGTACCGTGGGGTTTAGGGTTTAAGGGTTAGTACAGTTGGGGTTAAGGTTTAGGGCTTAGCGGTTAGGACAGTTGGGTGGGTCTTTTTTCCCTCCCACTTAGCAAGGACGAGCCCGCATACAGTTGGTTTTTTTGTTTAAGCTTTATGGGTTAGTACCGTTGGGGTTAAGGCTTGCGGGCTCAGGCCACGGGTTGTGAAAACAACTGCGGCATCCTGCAAAGTATCGCCAACTCGAAGCACCCAATGCCCTCAGCACGGGCTGCTCGAAGCTGACGCCAAGCTTACAGCGTCAAAGCCTATGCCACAACTGCCCCGAAGCCACAAACCCTAGAAACACGAAAATCACACAAGCAAGACTTCTGCAAGCCCCCCTTTCTAGGGCTCTTATCCCACATCTAGGATCCTTGCGGTTATGCGCATTACCTTTCTTGACCAACATCACACAAAGGCAAGCGGCCAAGCGCCGACCATCCAAAGAGAAAACAAAGCCGTGGAAGCGGGTTACCTGTGCAGGATGTCGGGTTTGAGCCCGTAAACCCTGGACCCTCAACCCGAAACCCTAAACTTTAAACCCCAGGCTCTAAGCCCCTAAGTTTGAAAACGTACATTTTAAACCAAAGTGGCACGAGGCGGGAGATGTTCCAGCTCTGCAAGTTGCTCTAAACCAAAGTGGCAGGAGGCGGGAGATGTTCCAGCTCTGCAAGTTGCTCATAGCCAAGTCGCCCGGATTCGTGGAAGGTCGCCCTCCTGTGATCTGCGATGACTATCAAAGTCATTGGGGCTCGAGGTTTTCATGATGTGTATGTGTTGTTTCAAAGTGTTTGGGGTTTAGGGTTCCAAAGGCCTTCGAGGCTTTGGGGCTGCCAGACCCTTCAGCACCAACATCCAAGAGCACCACGACTTTGAACGAATCGGGGATGCCGGCAAAGAGTCCGCAAAAGCCGCGGCCGAATAGGATGGCACACTGGAGCGAGTGTTTGGAGAAAGCTCCGCAACTGCGATAGCAAAGATGGCTTCACCCTGCACAGCCAGTTTGCGTGCATATATATATATATACATGTGTGTATATGTATATGTGTATGTATATCACGTGTATTAAAAGAGATTGCAACAGCAGAATAACCCTGAACGCGTGAGAAACATCACCACCGAACCCTGAGCCCTGGCACCTCATCTCCCATTCGCAGCTGCCCGGACCGCAATGCCTGCGCGAGCTGCAATGAAACCAAGTAGATTGGAGGGCTTTTGTGGCTTCTACGGTTTAGGATGCAGGTCGATCCTGGTGTCGTGCTGCTGCCGGCCGCCGCTGCCAATCTCTCGTGTTCTTGGGTATGCCCTGCCTATATACTTTTAAAGGCATGTAGTATGCCCTGTATTTCTGTTGCTGATCTACAACTGCAGCGAGGAAGAACTATGATACTACTGCTGCTACTACTACTACTACTACGACTACTACTCCTGCTACTACCACGACTTCTTATGCTACTGCTACGAATACAGCTACTACAATATTTCAGAAACAAAGAAACAGCACTATCCAAATTTTCAGCTCTAGAGTTAACCCTTCACTTCAACTAGGACTCCTTGACGTGTCACGCCGACTTATCGGGCCTGAATTGGTTCACGAGGCGAACATGCCCCTGGCTTGGAGCTCGGCTTCGAGAGACCAAGGTGATTAACGAAGCTATTAACTCTTCAGAGCGGCGGGGAGGGGGCGCACGGAATTGCAGCTGCAGTTGGAAATGCCTGAACTGCCAGCCGCACCGAAGGTGTGATCCGTTGCCACCGAAGCATTGCACCCATCCCGAATGAGTCCAAATGCTGTGTCTTTAAGGCAATTTGGGGTCGTGTAACCATGGATGTGCACGGTTTCAACAAGGTCTCCTGCACTCAAGAACCCTAACCCATAAATCCTAACCAGCATTTGCGTGCCATCCCTCGGATCTAATTGAATGCAGTGCCCAGGGCATGAGGCGAGCCTCTGCAGTGTCCTCAAGGCTCTCGCCCGTCTCCTTGGCTATGAGGCGACTGGGATGCTCTAGCAGGCCCCATACTACAATGGCCACTTCTGAAGTCCTTCTTAGCAAGGCATATCAAAGAAATCGCAACTGCCGTTTCCCCCCTCTGAGGCATGCTAGCACTACTTTATTGTCTTCAGGGTTGACAAGGGAAGCATGCTTTCGTCCGTTTCGGCTTTAAGGTGATATGTAACGGAGGGTTAGAGTGAAGACCGGCTAGTTCCTCCCTGAAGCCCCCAACTCGCAAAAGGAGTGGGCAATGCAAGGACACCCAGGGGTGGCACATTTCCTGTTCCTAACCGTAGATCTGTACGGCCTCTCTCGATGTTGTTGCTGGTATCGTTGACAGCGATGCTACTGCCAGTGATGCTGGCTTTGCATCACTGGGCACCGCTCCTATTGCGTTCACCCCCTCTGAAGCCTACACCCTAAACCCTTTACCTGACAAACTTCGAAGGACCACTCCACTGAAAGAAAGGGGTGGAATGCGATCATTGTAATGCTTAGTCTCGAAGCGGCTGGCAATGACGTCACAGATCAAACCTTGGGCTCTTGCAATTTGCTTTTGGGGGGGTGCGAGAATGAAGTTGTTGAGGAACTTGCAGGACGATATTGCCGGACTGCCTCTTAAGAACCCCAAATAAGGTGCCAACAGATGGTACTGAGAACCCGGCGTTTCGAAATTGGGGGCGAGGCCTATAAGGAGGACCCTAATTTAGAGAACTACCCCTTCGGCATTTCAGCAATGGGAGTCCTCGAATCGACCCTTTGGCGGGATTTTCCCCACCCGCCCAGCTGACCAAGTCGCACCGCAGGGAGCTCGTCTGAACCATAAGAGCACCACAAGAGAAATTCCAAGGCAGCACGTGTAGTCAAAGCCCAACACCTACTTACACCCGTAAAGAAGGGGAGAGTGGGGGGAGCCCGAGTACTAGCGACGTCAGAAGGAACGAGCCACCCATTTGGCGGGTTTGGGGTTCAGGGTGCAGCTGCTCAAAACTTCCTCAGCAACACAGATGTGAGCAGCTTCCGTCGCCTCCCATCCCTGCAAAATCTACCATAAAACTGCTCATATATGTGAGAAAGGCAAGGACAAGGAAGGAAAGAGAAAGATAAAGAGAGAGGCAGGAAGAGGCCCGCACTTCGAAAGAGACACTCCTTGCAGATCTCTTATCGTAAAGTCCTGAGTTCGTTGCAACCCACTTCCTCCAGAATTGATGCAGCTCCATGCTTCAGCTCGAGCTGGTAAAGGGTTGAGGAACCAGAGTGTAGTTTGTGTCCAGGGTCAGTTGCCCTTAACCCTGAACTCGCGACTCTTACATCCTGAACCCCGAGGTTCTATTGCAGCAGACCACTGATCTTCTGAAGGGGGAGCACGATCAAGCGCCTCGCGAAGATCTCCTCCTCTGGAGCCTCTCGCCGTCAGAAGAGTTGGTAAAGAGATAAAGCTATTATACAGGTTTTAATCATTTCGACAGCTGATATGAGTCACTGAGCAAGCATGCGAACAAATTGCCCCTGAGAACGGCGCTGCACTGTTGACAGAAGTGACAGAAATGGAAGTAGTCCGAACCCTGACACTGATCATCCTTAGATTTAAAAGGATCTTTTTGCCTCCTAGTTCGAGAGAACAGAGCCCGCATGGCAGGGTTGGATCCTCGTCAGAGGGTCCCCACACTTTCGGATAAACGCTAAACCCTAAACCCTAAACCCTAAGCCCTAAAACCAAAACCGTAGGATAGGACACACGGATCAGCATCTCGCTGAGGTCTCAAAAGGTTTCGGCCCTCTTTCGAGGTAACTCGTTCAGCAAAGGTTCCAAAGTGCGCAAGCAGTTACTTCACAGAGTTCATGCCACAGGCGACGTTGCCACTTCCTCCAAATGCATACACCTTGCATGGCATCAGGAGTTGTTATACTACTAATATTAATGATAATGTTAAGAATAATACGTAAAAAATAATAACAATACCAATAACTAAATAAAATGAGCACCGGGAGACCATCATCACTAGCACAGCTTCCGCCCAGTGTGCATCCCGGGTTCAGGAGCGCGGCCAAAGTGGTTTTGTGGGATTCAGGAGCACGGTGCGTGCGCTACCCCCCATTTAACTTCCGGATTCAACGGCGTTGCTTTTTCAAGCGTAAGGAAAGATTCATAACTTTCCAGGGTTCTCTCCAATGTATTGGAATTCGCAATTAAGCTGGCTTTTCCGAAGGCGCCCAGCCTACGCACTGCGGCGCAGGCTGAGCCGCGTCCCGGGAAAGTGTTCCGCCTCACGACCATATTAACCAATTCACCTTGCGTAGGAACCTCGCAACGCGGTGTTTGGGGAATAGAAACCTCAAACTGTGACATCCCAACCTTCAGAATGACCGAAAGAAACATAATAGCAAATGTTAGACCCATTCTAATTATCGCAGATGCCGTTCTGCTTGTCCGTGGCCTGTTCAGCTTTTTTCTGGGCGCTGCGGTCGACGCCTTGGACATCACAGCATCTGCGACCGGTCGAATGGAATGATGCACACAATAAGTCCCGTACAGGAACCCTTTTACGACCCAAGAACCGACATCAAACCCGAAAGGGAACTTCAAAGAAGGTTCAAAGGGCTTTCCTTTGCAAACTTTTGCCCCGTTGGTCAACGCTCCGCCCTACCCCTCCGCCCTACCCCCAGGACATGTATGTATGTATATACATCTATATATATATATATCTATATCTCTGTGTGTGTGTGTGCGTGTGTGTGTGTGTGTGTGTTGAGACAGGATATATGTGTCGGGTTCTTCAGATTCAGGGTGTCTTACTGGGTTGTCGTCACATTCAACCATTTAATGGTCTAGCTCTCCATAAAAAAGTATATAGACATATGTACATATATTGTATATACAAACATGTATTCTTTTTTTTGGGGGGGGCGGTCCTTGAAGTCTTCCCCTTTCTGCCGCCGGATATCTCTCTCATCCATGTGTGGAGCGGTGCACGGCTGGTCGGGAAACTAACGTGTAGAGGATTGCAGCGACGTCTCCCCGACATGTATTGAATGCTGCGCTGCCGACCACAGTCTACTGCAAGCTGTGAGGGCTTGCCGTTAGTCGGGCCGTTTCAGACAAAAGCAGATTTCAGTAGAAGGCTTCTCGGTGCACTGCATGTACTCAATTCCAAGGATACTGAGAGCAACGAGGGAACGACGTTGCTCAGCACTGCTCAACTAAAGGATCCGCCAGGCCGTAAACCGCAACCTCTTCAACCCATTCCCAAGACGAAAATCCTAAGCCCAAAGCCACAGACTTGGAACCCCCAGCCCCGCGCAGACTTCATGTTTCAACTGGCAATACTAACCTGCAGACTTCAATACCCGACTCTAAACCCCAAAAGTCGTTTAGGGTTTAGGGTTTAGGGTTTAGGGTTTAGCACTAAACCCTAAACTGCCCGGGACCACACTTCCATCCAGCGGCGAAGGGCTAGAGGCCGCTTGCGCAGCGCGGAAGCGAGCTTCTCCTACTCGGCTTAGGGTTTCGGGTCCCTAAGCCCGAAACCCCAAAAACCCTAAACCCCCAACCCTGAACCCTAAACCCCAAACCCTGAACCCTAAACCCCCCAAAATGTGACGAAACCCTTGTGCTCAGGGCTTCGATTTTGGCATCTCGGCTTCTGAGGGTTGAGGACTTTAGCATGTACCATGCGCAGGACTGCGCCACTCACCTCCCAACCCTGCGCTTTGGGGTTCAGGATTTAGGGTTTAGGGAACTCAATCCTTCAAACCTGTTCTTTACATCTGGACTCCGAAGCCCTAAACCCCCAGATGACCTGAAGCCTGTGACTGTCAAACGACCGCAAGCTCGCACAAGGGTTTTGTTCGGAACATCATGCATGACACGCCGACTTTTGAGCTGCTCTCGGCACTGGTACTACCTACGACAATGGCGACGACGACTGCCATGTACTAGATACGGCCGTCTGACGGCAGTTCGGGGATGGGTGCATGCCAAGCGTCTCTGGACAGCTCTGCGACCTGATACAAGTCATGTCGGGTCAAAACAAACCAAAGCCGCCGAAGCCGTTCAATCCGAGATTCCGGTTTAGCATGCAAGGATCCCTAAAATGTCCTAAAACCCATCAAACCCCTATCCTAACCCTTCTACAGTACCCCTTTCAGCAATCCGACCAGTCATCTTTATAGTCCCGCCCGAAACCCCCTTTTGCAGCCGGGCTTATCGGGTCGAACCGGTAAAGTTTTACTAGGCAAGTATACTGGGAAGCTACTGGACTCAAGTCTAGCCAGACTACGACCACCCTAAACCCTCAACCCCCCCCCTAAAGATCCGCAACCAACCCTCAGGAAGTAATCCTAAACCTTGGCATCTTCGAGGCTCGGACTGGGATCCCGTTCACTTCGAGAAGGAGCTCTCCTCCCTTCAGACCTAGGGTTCAGGGCTTCCTTTTCCAGCCTGATGCCGATGTTTGCTAGTACCTCGCAGTACCGAGAACTCCGACTTTGTACTGCAAGTAGGGCTATGCGATCGTGACCATCGTTACTAGTTCAGCTATGTCGAAGTATTCGTCTCCATTGCCACTGCTCTTAGCCGGGTTAGCGTCACCGGCTTGTGGATCTGGTTCGTGCTTTCTTGGCACCATCAGAAGCATGAGCTGTAGTAGCACTCTTCGAGTTGCCACTGGAATGACGAAACACATTTGAGCGACTAGATTACTGGCCATGAGCATCATGGTTGACATTACGAGTATTCTAGCATTAGTATCGCCCGAGCAGCATTTGCAATGGTAAACTGCTGCCTTGGCGGTTCTATGCGGTTCTGGAAGACGTCGGGGGAGGTTCGTGTCTGAAGAAGCTGGTTTTGAGTTCCTGGGCCCAAAAACTCTCATGCTTGGTCGGTTGTAGTTTGTAAGACATCTGACAGTCTTGGGCAAAGAGGTGCCTTTGTTTGGTGGCCTCGCAGAAACCAATTTAACAAACCGGTCATGCGGATTTGAAAGCCGGCTCTGCAGCTGCCTAAACGGCTCGCACACCAGTGCCTCTCCTGTTAGCAGTGCTACTGCCACTACAACCCCTGTCGACGACTACCACTACTAATACTCTTTCTTACTACTCCTCCTGCTTCTGTGACAACCACCCTCGAGACGGCGAGTGCTTCTACGCACTTGACTTTCAATACCATTGCGTGTAGTGTTGAGCGTTGCAGCCAGTTTTGCTTCGTTAAGCCTTAAAACCAATGCGGGCAGCGACTCGTTTCAGCCGAGGGGCGCAGTTCCTGCCACGAGTTCAGGAAGCAAGACTTAGAGCTTGGCGGGGTGGGTCTCTCATTTACTAGATGCAAAGCTCCAAATGCTTGTGCTTGGTTCTGCACACTGCAGGTTCTCTCGGCAACTGCATACAGAAGGCCTCCACGGTGCGCCAAGGGGGATGATGCACTTTGCATGTCTTCTCAAGCTCTTGAACCTAAACCCCTAAACCCTAAACCCTAAACCCCTAAACCCTAAACCCTAAAACCCTAAAACCCTAAACCCTTGCCCACCCCTGCTTTAGTGCGACAAGCTTGTGGAGCCCCGAGACCAGTGAGATCCTCAAGCCTGCCTGTCGGCTCTTGGCTTAGCTTAGTATAGTATAGTATAGTATAGTGTAGTATAGTATAGTATAGTCTAGTCTAGTATAGCA
>CAJNJA010006511.1:0-11795 GCA_905231915.1 Symbiodinium necroappetens
ACAAAGCTCTGGATGCCAAGCACTTCCTGATGGACTCGGCAGTCGGCTGCGATGCCCAGACGCTCCCGCAGGCTTGGGATGTTACGGGTTGAAGGACTACGGTTTGGGATTTCGGGTTTAGGGGTTTAGGGTTTGGGGTTTAGGGTTTAGGACACTAACATATGCATGATCGTATGTAACTTGTAGGCAGCTTATAGGTTTGTGGCGTATGTCTCATTGTCACTCCGTGTAGCCTGCTAGACCGTGGTGCTACATATCTACATTGGAGGTCCCGAAAATAAGGGGTACCTTATTCTAGGGGCCTTATACTAAGGATCCTACTATCTAGGGTACTATATTAGGGTCCCCTATTTTCGGAAACCCCTACATCTACATTGCTCTGCAAGTTAGGCCCGTACTCGAGTTTTTTACATGGAGTGCGTTCGACGAACTTCGGGCTTTCGGAGGATAAGGATCCTATCCCAACCCCATATCCCTAGGGCTTGGGGGTTTAGGATTTAGGGCTTAGGGTTTCTATATCCCCAGGGTTTGGGGGTGTACGCTTTAGGACCTGGGTCAGAAAATTCGCCAGAAAGCTTTCCCCAAGCAGAATGAAACTGGCGAATGGCCGTGGCTTTCACTAGTTGTGTCGGACAAGTTGAGGGAAGCTCGCCAACCAAGTGGTTCAGGAATTTTGGAACTTTAGGATTCAGGCCATGCAAGGATGCAGACTGTGCTCAATCAATATATAATCTAGTCAAGATTGCCAGCTCAGGATTTGTGCTGGCAAACCTGCACCCTCCCTTCCGACATCCATGCATCCCTTCAAGCCCCAGCAAACCGAAATCCATGAATCCGCACGGTACTATCAGGGCCGTAGTGAGCTTAGAACAGTGTCCCTTGAAACCCTAAACCCTATAAATCCTAAAACCCATACCGCAGTCACATATGACCTTACCTATAGTCTCCACTGTCGTTCCTTTTTGGGGTTACCTCTTTGGATCCTTAGCATAGATTTGGTTAAACCAAAAAAGGAACTACAATGGAGACTATACCCATAGGCCCCTAAGTAGTTCCTTTTGGGATTACCTTATAGGATTCTAAATCCTAAAACCCTAAACCCTATAGATCCTAACTTAAAGCCCATACCGGAGTCACATTTGACCTTAACCTCCCGGATGTGCTGTGGAGGTCTTGGGGCTGCTGCGCGCAGCACCTTTGACCCTCGAGACGCTTCTGCCGGAGGCTTGGAATGACAGGTTGCGGCGCTTACAAAGTGTAAACGGTTTAGGTTTTAGGGTTTAGGGTTTATTTAGGGTTTAGGGTTTAGGGTTTAGGGTTTAATTAGGGTTTAGGGTTTAGGGAAGTGTAACCCTAACCCTCCAGGTACCTACTATAGAGGGCCCTTTGGGGCTCTAGTACCCTCTATAGTAGGGCGTGTGAGTGTGATTTAAATTTGTTCCTCAATTGCGGGATTTGGGCATCAGGGCCCCAGAACCCTGCATCCCTATAGATTCCCCAAATCCTAAACCCGATCAGCCTCAAGCCCTAGTCTTTTAAAGCCCAAACACCGGGACCTTTTGGACCGAAACTCCAGATCGGAAGCCTGTAGGATGGCCCAAAATCTAACAGAGCCCCTTAAGGGTTTAGGGGTTTAGGNNTTTAGGGTTCAGGGTTAAAGGGCCTTGAAGGACTTATAAGAACCCATTCTGAGGCTGGCTGCCTTCGACCCCCCGAAAACGAAGCCTGCACGGCGGCGGACGCGGAGCTTTGGCTTAGGTGTTGGGTTGGGGGGGGGGGGGGGGGNNGGGTTTAGAGTTTAGGGTTGGGGGGGGATAGGGTTGGCAATAAATGGGTTAGTACCAGTTTTTCAAAGTTTGGGGGTTATGGTTATAGGGTTGGTAGGAAGTGAAGGTTTTGATATCAGGTTTTAAACATTTGTTTGTAGTGTTTATGAAAAGTAAGTCTATCGGTCTGACGAAGTTCCCTTATCAACTAAGGGATTTAGACGGGGTTCAGAGGGTTTTGTAAGGGGTTCGGGGAAGTATGACAAGGAACAGCCATACATGCTTCCACGATATTGCGGTGTCACTAGTTTGATTCGCTGTTTGCGACTTACATGTTTCCCCATGTCTACTGTTTTGCGAGTGGAAATTTCTAGGGGGTATGGGGCTTCGTTTGCACTTCGGGTCGTTTAGCGCTTTTCGTGCGGAAGCTGATTTTCAATCGGTTGCAGCCGGGGACTGTAGTAGTACTGATGTTGATTTTCGGTCTAGCGTGCAGAGATGGGTCCTTTGTCGACCACAGGGGTTGTTTACTCATTATACATATCAAAAGCAGCAGTAATTGCTGGTGACAACACTCATCTCACAATCATCAGAACATGTTTGCATAGATTTAAATCTAGGGCGTTTATGCGGTTTGATGGTTTCTTGAGCGGACGTGAATCTGATCAAGCTCGAGGTAATCAGAGGCACTGGAAGCCTGAATAGCTACCGATATGATTTCTTTTGGGGGGGTGCGCTGAAAACTTCTGATTGTCGAGGCCCCTATATCAGGGCTTAGGGTTTAAGGTCAGATGTGGACCTGACCATAACTAGGTGAACCACGGTCAATCAACAGGCAGTCTCTTCTCCCCATTTGCTTCTGTGTGTATTACTGGAGAAGGCCTGCGGCCCGAACTTTAACAACTCCGAACTGAAAAACCAAAGGTTAAAAGCTTGAAATTTGAAGGGTAGATACTTTATAAACTGTATGCCTTCAAGCCTGTTCTCTGAACTAACCCTACACATCGTGATGGTTCGCCATCAGCGCCATGTCAGCGATACTCTGAAAACTAGCCACGATAGGACCTCGCCCTTCTGAACCTACGGTTTAGGATTTAGGGGTTTAGGGTTTTGACAGCCAGCATAGCAACAGCCATCGCAGGGGAAACCAGGCCTATGTCGAAAGCCTTATATTCACCCATGTCATTCCTCAGACTTCCTTGTTATGCTTATAGTATGCCTTCTTGATCATAGAACTCTTACGGTAGCCCTTTAGCAAAGAAACGCTTTCAAACGAACCCTGCCCAAATTATCGTGGCCCCCATACTAGAGGCCTGTGAGCCTGAGGAATTCACTTCATGCCTACTCCGCTTCGGAGTGGGGGATCTCAGTTCCCGCACGTTTCCCACGAATTATTGGTTTATGAGGCTTTAGGGTTTAGCGTTTAGGGAGGGCTTCATGAGGCCTTTATGCGGGGTTTTTGTGGGGTGTTGTGTAAGGGTTTTGCCCGGGTTTTCTATCAGCTTTTTGGCGTGTGGGTGTAGGGCTGCTGAAGCTTAGGGCTTGAGATTTCAAATTTCGGAACTTCTGCAACCCAAGGATTTCAGATTTTCTGGGCTTTGGGGGGTTGTAGGGTTTAGGCTTGACGTCGCCGACTCAGGCTCAAGGTTGAGGGGTAGTCTACCCTACACGACGAAACTCCAAAGCTCCATACCCTTCACCCGGAAACCCCTTCCTGAAGCGTTTAGGGTTTAGGGTTTAGGCCCTAAGCCCTCCCTAACCCTCCAGGTACCTACTATAGAGGATACTAGAGCCCATAGGGGCCTATGTAGGAGGTACCTGGAGGTTTAGGGCCTATACCCTAAACCATGCAGGCAGCATCAGCCACAAGACTGGATAGAGGGAAACCCGTCGGCCACATACGGCATCATAACTTGAGTCATAACTTGAAGACCGGCCCAGAACCGGCAACAAAAAAACAACAAGACTCCAACGAAGATAAACCTTGCTTTTGGATCAACATTGATGTCGATTGCCCATCCTCTTCAACTCAGCTCTATGTATTTAGCTCCTGAAACGTTGATTAGTAGCTCCTCAGCCCCAAAAGACACCTGCGGAAGTCTGAAAAAGAGTTTTGTTTTCAACTTACATCTCCACAGCCCCGACGCTTAAGAAATGTTGTGCTCCTTGTTTTTCTCCGGAAGTATATTGTTCGGGTTGGCAACTTCTGTACAATTCTGTGAGCTTGAGCTTCTGTTCTCTTGGGCTGGCGCCAATTGCATTTTTCTTGAGCTGTACCCTGGTAGCCACCTAGCCTGGATGCAATGACATACAAGCGCCGCTCCAAAGATTCCTAGCAGAGATATCGGCCATCATAGTACACCTACAAAAGGGCCCTAGGGGCTCTAGTATCCTCCTCGAGACCTGAGTTAGGGTAAGGCTTGAGAGAGGGAGAGGGAGAGAGAGGGAGAGGAGAGAGCGAGAGAGAGGCCCGCTAAGAAGAGCAGCGCCTGCCAAAGCTCGCGGCGCGTGCGGCGGGCAGTTCGGGGCCAAGCCAGGGAGTGGAAGCAACCAGGTTTACAAAGAGCCAGGCCTCAAGTAAGCCAAAATCCCTCACCCCTATTGGCCCTACAAGCTTATACCCATAACCCAGGAGCCCCATAAGAACCCTCCTCAAAAGCCTTAGGGCGCTACTCCCCGGACCTCAAAAAAAGCGAAGCCATCCTCATCTGCTCTACGGTTGATGATATACATCCTGCTTTACCCATAATCAGGACCATACCATAATTCAGAGTCTAAGGTCCTGAAGGAAATACAGGATTTAGATCATCAACAGTATATTATATGGGAACATCAAGAGCAGGTTCTAAGCTTCAGAGACAATGTAGAAGATGACGGGCTCCGGGTTTAGGAGATCATGGTTTAAAATTCAGTGCTTTAGGACTCAGCACTTAGGGTTTCAGGGTTTAGGATGCACAGTCTTTTAGGATTTGAGTTCTACGGATTCAGTGTGTTTAGGGTTTCAGGATTCGGGATTCACTGTGTATCTTGTGATCAGGCGCTGCCTCTTGGCACTGTCGTCATGTACCGTCGCCGACTAGTAGCTCAGGAACTCTTAGTTAAGGACCCCAAAAGCCCTGAAAAGAGTAGGTGTTTGGATCCCCAGGTATCCGCGACTTCCATAAAACACAGGGAGGCCCTTCAACAAAAAGGAGCCAGCATGAGCCAACTTCGCAGGTTGACTAAGCCATGCAAATTCGGCCCCCTGTTAGGCTCCAAAACTGTCGGGCGCCTTACACTAAGGCGAGAGTCGGTAGAGGGCTCCCCAGAGGAACATGATTTTGACAACTGCTCATGCTGAGCCTATACGAGTAGTTCTCTAAATTAGGGTCCCTTTTTGGGTCCTTTTTATAAGGGTGCCGGTGCCGTACAAAATTTGGGATCTAGAAAGGGACCCTAATTTAGAGAAGTTCCCATATGATTCTTGACTCCTGGCTCTGAGCATCTTCACCGCTCAGGTCACCCAGCTGATGTCGGAGCCTCAGCATCACGCACAGGTGTATGCGTAGCCCTTAGAGAGCTGCCCGTATTTCTGCCCGTATTTCTGCATATACCTATTTGTCTACATGCATGGTTACGTTTTGTCATGTGTCAATAAAGGTGCATGCACAAAAGACACATGGATGCACGTCGCGCAAGGGTCCATGTGCCCGCATGGTATAGACTTGGTAGAGACTTGGCCTTGAAACTTGAAAGGGTTCCTAAACAGGTACCTTGGGGCCAAGGTATGTACTAGGGTTGGGCTTCCAGCTGTAGGCTCTTGTCTAGGGTGTAGGGTTTCGCCCCAGCGACCTCTGCTTCGCTCTTGGCAAGCCTCTGTGTAAGTCTTAAGCCCCCGCCTAAAATAAGAGGGGCCAGTGCTGCCGCTTTAGGATTCAGGGTTTTTGTTGGCCCAGGGGCACAGTGATGGTAGGCTTGGATTTGGGGAAGCATCCGGTCAGCAACGCAACTAAAAAGTGTTAGCCTGCCGAACCTGACGGGTTTCAATCCGCCAGAGTTTTGGACGCTAAACCCGAAACCCTGAACCCTAAACCCGAAACCCTAAACCCTAAACCCCAAAATCTCAAGGCATCATACATGAGACCCACGGGCCTAGAGTCTGGGGGAGGCTGGTGGTTTTTTCAACATGTGCTTTTCGAGCTGTGGCTGTCTGCTGTCCGATCCAGAAACTCAACAGTCCTCGGTAGCATGGAGTAGAGGTGTGGGCCCAAGCGCAGTGGGCAAATAGACAAGCAGCCTCAGCAGCAAGGTATGTCGCTGCAGTATTGAGAACCACGAAAAGGGGCAAGACTGTCGACAGTGACATGCCCAGGGCGGACAAGACGATCAGAACCGCCACTTTAGGAGCCTGAATGATTCTTTACCAGTACTCTGCCTCAAGGTTCCTTCTAAACCCTAAACCCTAAACCCTATTGAGTCATACCACACCATATTCCAAAGCCCGGCTCTGATCATGAAACATCCCTAAGCTCTACTTACCCTCAAAAAATGAAAGCCCTAAGCCCCCGCAGGCTTCAATCCGGTGCTCCATGCTCACCCTAAACCCTAAACCCCGGAGCTGGAGCCCAGAAAACGGAGCCATCCTCCTGGTAGGGTTTAGGGTTTAGGGTTTAGGGTTTGGTGGTTGGGGTTTAGGGGTTAGGAGCTCAGAGCCCAAAGGCTTCTCGTGCCCATATTACAACTTTGACCATCAAGCTAAAGCACTCAACTGCGAACCCTAAAGCCTCGCATACAACGGTTTAGGATTCACCCATAGGCCCCTAAGTAGTTCCTTTTTGTGGTTTATATAGGTAATCCCAAAATGGTACTACTTAGGGGCCTATGGGTAGGGCTTAACTATGCAACTCAAGCACCTAACTCGGAAGTCGAAAGCTCTGAAGAGCTTAAACTCTCATGCCCCACAAACCAAAAGAGTCCTAAACTTCGCAAGGCCAGCGACGGTCGGCGTGCTCCGTCGCGTGGTGGCGCTGAATGCACTGGAGCTCCGCTGGGGACTCAGGTCGTTTGCTTCGCTGCTAAGTTGCTGTTGGACTCCGAAAGAGAAATAGCGTCCGATGCAATGTGTAGAACCCAGTTTTTAATGTAATGCAGCCAAGGTAGAACCCAGTTTTTTGTCGAAATTGTTAAGGGTTGGTTTTGGGGCGTTGCTGAATAGGGCTTGTTGAAGGTACTATACTACTACGACGACGGCTACTACTAGGACTACGACGACGACGACTACTACGACGACGACGACTACTACTACTACTACGGCGGACGACGGCGACGACGACGACTGCTACTAAAACGAAAATCGGTAACCAATGTAGAAGTAAAACATACTATTAATGTCTATTATTAATGATAATAATTACCGCTACTGCTACGAAGATCAAGGAAAATATTATTAGTAGTGACAAGAGTGTCATACCACATTGAGACAGCCCCCGCGCATGGAAGGCGTGGAGGGGCTGCCTGATGTGGACGGGGCCGTGAACGTCTTGCGTGTGGATGCCAAGGCCTGTTTAGGGTACTACTGCGGCATGTCGCTGCTTGATTGGGTTTTGACGGTCTTTCTGTGTTATGTGATTTTTGGGCTCTGAAGTTGATACGTTGGGTATCGGTTCTAGGGTGTAGGGTTTTTGTTTCTCCTGTAGGTTTGTGTTTTGCTTTTCGATTGGAATCCTGGCCTGCGCTTCTAGCTGCATGCGGCTGAGAGTTTGCATGAGGGCTTCGAACTTGAGGCGAAAGGACCCGGAGGATTTCGGATTAGGGTTTTTTAGTCATTTAGTTTGGGGTTTACTTTGGAGGGGTTCCGCGATAAGATTGCTCTGAGCCCCTTCACCGTGCCCTTCACCCTAAGCACATGCGTGTTGGTATCTGAGCGAACAAAACCCTTATAGCTTAGACCCCAGATAAACTTCAAGCCCTAGCCCGTTTGAACGCCTCTAGACTCTCTAAGCCTTAAAATCCTAAGCCCCAAACCCCTTCAAGAATCCTTCCAAAACACTTCAATACAGGAGCCTTGTTACAACCCTCATAGGAATCCTTTCGAAGCCAACCCCGACATCTCAAACCCCAAAACAAGCCTCAACCCTAAGCTTGAAAACTACCCTTACCCTAACCCTAACCCTCCAAGTACAACTACTATATAGGGTTCTAGGGGCTCTAGTACCCTCTATAGTAGGTACCTGGAGGGTTAGGGTAAGGCTCTCAAAACGGCCCAAGAGCCGCAACAAGTCTGGGCCATGGGCCCAGAGGCCTTATGAGTCCTTAGAGCCTAAGGGCATCAACCCGAAACCCTGAACCTTAAGCCTTAAACCCCAAAGCCCCCAAACCTCAGAGCCCTAAAGCCCGAAACCCGAAGCCTAAAAGCCCCAAGCCCTAAACCCTGAACCTTAAACCCTAAAGCCCCCCAACCCTCAGAGCCCCCGAAAACCAAAACTCCTTAAGAAGATCCCGGGATCTGCAGAGGTTCCCCTCGACTTCAAGGCTCTGACTAAGCACTACGAGCGTTCCGCACCCAAGCGGAGGGTATTCCGGTTTTGGGGGTCTGGGGATTGTTGGGGGGTGTTGGGGTTTTGGGGTCTAGGGATTTAGGAGTTTAAGAGCTGAGGGGTTTTGGGTTTTGGGGTCTAGAGATTTAGGGGTTTTGGGTTTTGTTTTTAGGAATTTCAGGTTTTTTTTTTGTGTTTTTTTTCTTTTTGGTTTTGGGGCCTTTTAGGGGTTGAGATTGGGTTGTGGAGCCTTTGGGGTGCTCGGGCTGCGGAGGTTTGGGGGGTTTGGAGTTTCATGTTGAGGGGCTTCCAACCCTCAAGGCCAGGGCTTAGGAGGTTTAGGGTGTAGGGTTTAGGGTTTATAAGGGTTTAGGGTTTAGGGTTAGGAGTTTGAGCCCTAAACCCCAAACCCCAAACCCGAACCCCTACACCCTAAACCCTGAACCCCAATCCCTAAACCCTAAACAGCCTGTTGCTGGGGCACTGCGGGCCCTAAACCCCAACCCTGAAGCCTTGTAGTGAGCACCAGCGTGGGCATTTGTAGGTCGAGGTGCCTCTGTCTTGACAGCCATTTCATATATTGCAGGAGGCAGGCTTGTTTCCGCACGCGGATCGAGAGCACATGATTATTTCAATGCTGACGGTTTAAGTCTGGGGTATAGGGTAATTGCTTGAGGAATAATTACGCGTTGTTGCGTGTTTAAGAATCTAGGAAGTTTGCCAAGCTGTTTTTTTTTGTTTTGTGTGTGTGTGGGGGGTCAACATGTCCCGCAAACCCTTCCAAATCTAAACCAGTAGCCTAGCCGGAAGACGATAGGCTATGGGTCACATGGATGCCAGGTACAATTATAGTCAGTGGTGTTGCAGCCCTAGGGCCCGTCCTTGGCGGACTGATTCCGATGTATAGCTTGTTCGAACGTTGTTCGAAGTTGGCATGTTCTAGAGGATCTGTGTGAGGAGGCAAGCCCACCCCCCAACCCTTAAGGTGAAAGCCGGAGTCCTACCTACCTGGGTGCCCTAAGTAGGGCTGAAGGGCTTGACACGACGCCATGGACCGTCATGGCGAATGCTAGCTGCTTTTCCTCGGGATGCCACTGCGCTGCATGAGTGGAGCTCTGTGTGTTTTTTTTTTCGGGGTTCGGGGTTTTAGATTGAGGATTGGAGGGGTTAGCGGGTCAGGGCCCCGGAGTTTTGCAGATCCGGCTCATCATCGTCCTGTTTGTAGAATCTGGTCCTAAGATCATGGCCGCAAATTGTTCCCCTTCTGTGAATGCTGGATGCCAAACTGTAGTCTTAGGGACGGCATGCGATGTAGGCTCCGACGCCTAAACTTATTGTAGGAGTCATGGCAGCGGGCCAGGGACGACAAAGCAGGCTGTTATCCATTTGCGAATGCTCCCCTGTTCAGGGTTTAGGGTTTAGGGTTTAGGACCTTTTTTTTGCTGGTCTCTTAGAGATTGGGATTCCCGGCTTTATAGACACTCCTGTCCTATTCGGGATTCCACCTATGAATCAATGAAGATTGAGTGGGGCAGGTGATTGGGCTTGGAGTTGCACAGATTTGCCTGAAAAGCCCTAGCCGTGTTAGGGTGCTTCTTTGCTCAGCTGTGGTTTCTTTCTTTTGGGGAGGATCCCTATCCCTGCCCACCTGAAGCCCGAATCCCCTACCTGTCGTTCCTTGTTACACGTCCTTACTTCTATAGGTTCTGGGGGGAGGTTCTAGGCTCTCAGGTAGAGCCTCAAATGTAGCACCTGTTGGGATACCTTTTTTGATGTAATTCCCAAACCAGAAACTTGCCATAACTATGGGCCATTAGAAATAAATGCGCTCCAGTTTAGGGTCTATGTACACCGGCCCTAAACCCTCAGGGGTAGACTAGCAAGGACTATAGCATGTTGACTTCCATTTGTGGGCGTCTGTTTCGGTGGGCGCGAGGCCATCGAGCAAGACCTACTACGACCTTCTGGGGGCGACTGGGGCAGCTTAGGGGTCAGGGTTTGGGCGTTGAAGGCTGCAGGGTCCAGGGTTTGTTTGGGCTATTACTAAGGGGTTTCGAGGGTTCAGAGATGCATGGCTTCGAGTCTAGGGGATGTGCGGATTGAGGGCGTTAGGTTGTTCGGACTGCTTGCCGGGTATTATAGCAAGTCCCAGGCACAGGAGTGTTTAATTTTAAGACTCGGGAGGGCTCATATGTGTTCATTGTTCTCGGAATTGGGGTGTAAGGGCTCGGTTTTGTTGTTTTAGAGCTTGGGGTTTAGGGTTCGATCCGGGGTATCAGATCAGACATTTCCTGGGCTTTCGCAAACACCAGCAATTCAAACGACGCTTTCCTAAAGTTTACGGCGGTTTAAGGTGTTGGGATGTTTAGGGTTTAGGGTTCCAGGAAGTTGTCAGGGTAGTAAGGCCATGTAAGGTAAAGGCTCCTGGCGCAGGCCAAGACTTTACTTCAATTGGACACCCGGATTTTTGGACTTCTCGTCTGTAGACCTGTAGGCTCCCTAAGGGTCCAAGGTACTGTTATGGGGGATACTTTCCCGCGTCATAATATCAATTCCTATTATGGAAACCCTACATTCTACTATATACGTACTTTGGACCCTTTAAAGGGGCTAGAAGTGAGAGCCGGGTTAGGGTTTAGGGGCTTGTAGCTGGGTGCAGGCACATAATAAATCTTCGGTAGGTTTCCAACATTCAAACCTAAACCCCTGAGCCAAAATGTAAATTATGGTACCTTCTTTAGTCTTTTGGCTGGCCTAGTTTAGAGGTTAGGCCTCAAATGCGACATGGAGGTAACCGACAAGGAGCTCATGTGAGGGTCTGGGTAGTCCGAAATGCAAAGGCCCAAGGAATAATCTGAGTGCCCAGGTGGACCGCGATGCTTCTGAAGCAGAGATCCATCGTGCCTACAAGAGCTCCACCAGCAAGATTTGAGTTTTGGGGGTTCGGGGCCCCATCCACTCTGAACCATAAACCCTACTCTACCGTGCGTCTATGTTTCGGGGCATCGGTCAGACCCATGGTGGGTTCTTTGAGGCTCACCTGGGCCCCTGGATGATTTGGACCTGGGACCATCGCCAATGCCGCACCACCAAATGGCGGACCACTTCCTCCAGCGTGCCCAGCAGCGCAACCTCTTGAGCTCGTGTCTGCTGGGGTTTGTCGATCGCAGCTGGAGAACTGCATTGCCCTGCCAGGTGCAGAGACTCAGCTCGTGACTGCGGAACAACTTGTTGACACAACTTTTGCCGGCAAACCCTCCATGCCCTTCGGAACTGGAGGTCAACCGGCGGAGAGAGGCCATGTTCTACCTGCGGATCACGCCGAGGCGGTGTTTGTGAATTCGGTCAATGCGGTCATCGGCGGCAAGGCACCCCCAGCACCGAGAGTGAGAGACCCGATAGTGACGAACCCGGCCAACCCACTTCCTTGATGCCCTATTAAACCCTACACCCTAAACCCCAAACCCCAAACCCCTAAACCCCTAAACCCCTAAACCGCTAAACCGCCCTAAAC
>CAJNJA010006512.1:0-16840 GCA_905231915.1 Symbiodinium necroappetens
CCAGCAATGTGGGGGAGGGCGGGGGTGGCCGTGTACGAAGGAAAGTACACGTGCACACCCCCGCCCCCCCCCCCCTATGAGCGTATAAGGCCATGAGCCGGGTGGCGGAACATAGGAGCTGGACATAAGACCCGCTGGGCACACACACACATACATACATACATACATACATACATACAGACATACGCACATACTTGTATGTACGTGTATGCATGCATGCACTCATGTAAGTGTCTCTATGTGTGTTCGAACACAAGCATGCATACATGCACGTATTTTTGGCTCCCACGTGGCATCGTCCCAAGACAAAGCATAGCAGGTCACAAGAGTCGAGAGGTACTGAAGTCCCACAAGACAGCGAGACTCAGCAGTGACACTACAAGTCACAGGGGCCAGGGGGGCTGAAGACAAACCAGATTGAAAAGGACTCCCTATAGATAAACCCAAGCCCAAACCCATCTTGCCCAGAGGGGTGTCTTTGACCCTGGGGGACACAGAAACAAACAAATTCAAGCCCCAAACAACTTGCCTGCTAGAGGGCAAGCCAAACCCACACTGATATTGCATGTAACACCACCAAGTTTGATTCCGAAAGGCGGCACAATCAGACCAAAACCATGCATGCATTCATGCATGCATGTGTGTCTGTCTGTGCAAATGTACATACAGCATGTACAGTAAACGAAGCCTAACTTGTCGAGACTCAAGGCGCCTTCGGTGGAAGCAAGTCTGCACAGCCGACTTGTGATGCTTGCCAACCCCACCATGACATGAAAAGCGAACTGATGAACATGTCTGACTTGAGCTGACTTTGGTTGGTTTCTCATCCATCAGGTGGAGCCTTCAAGTCAGGCGGTCCGGGATCCGGCAGCTCCGATAGGCACTTTAAGCCCCGCTCACGGTTTTCATACCGTCCCAGAAACATCACTTTCCGCATCAAGGCAGAGTTGCGCCGCCAAAACAGACACATCGATCTGAGCACGTCGGCATAAGCATGACACGTCGCAGAGAGCTCGAGCATCTGCCACCAAAATCCAATGTCGACTTGTCGAACCACCGCCACAGCCCCATCTTGAGCCAGGGATCGTCAACTCGGTGAACATGGCTCGTATCCACTCGAGCTCAGCCAGGCCATCATCCAACGCCAGGGCCTCTTAGCCTAGCGAGGCTTTGACCACTCGCGTGAGCCTGTGGCTCCGCCAGCTGTTTATGCTCACCTCGCTCAGCTCGCCATCCAGGATAGAGGCATGTGCGAAGGCCACTATGAAGCCTCCTTGGCTCTTTTCATTTTCATGTCCCTTTACATTCGCCAGAGAGGCGTCCGAAATCGACATCCAGAGCCCCTCATTCAACTTCACCTGCAGGATGCAGAGGAACTGGTCGGAGGGCTTCTTCAGCTCCATGATGGTTTTGTTCGCGCTCTTCACATGGGCAATGGTGGGCCCCGATGAAGACCATGACATAGCCATCGCACAAGCAACACCCACATCAGGTCGAGCTTCTCTGCCGACCCAGAGAAGGCTTCCACCTGCCCCTCATAGGGCAGACGTCTCATTCTCATTCAGTAGGAAACCTTCGTCTTGGAGTCGAGCACGGGGAAGCTTGATGGGACTAAGCTTTCTCCTCAATGTAGCGGCACATGCTGATGCGAACGTCTTAGTCGGGCATCTGGTCCACCGTCCGGCCAAGATATTCTCCCTGGTCACAATACACCTTTCCAAGTTTGAACCGCTGCCTCAGGCGGTCCATCAGCTGCTCGTGTCTTTCATTGCCACCTTGCAGGAAGGCCTCAACATCCAACAGCACGATGCCAGCACAACCGCGGCCACCGCTCACATTCTTCGCAACTTGCAGCTCGTCGTTGTTATACGGCAGGAAGAACAGGCAGGGGTCAAAGACCGACTCCACATAGTTGAGGGACAGCAGCACTTTCCGGACAGTCCTGCGCCACGAAGACGGCGCGTTCACCAAGCCATACACCGCAGTCAGCACCTCGATGATCGTCCACTCTGGACGTGCCAGTATCCCCGACTTGATGGGCAGGTAGGCGTACAAAGGACCTTGTTTGCGAAGCTCGGGGTCCGTTTGGTCACAAGCTGAAGTCGCATCCATGATGTAGAGCACGCACTTCAGCGAGCTGATCACCTGCATCGTGAGGTAAACCGTGGGAGTTGCAGGCGAACCGCTCCAGCTCCATCACATCAAGGTCCTTGTGGCCCAGCAAGATCCATCTTGCCTTCGCCTTCCATTTCTGTCCAAGTTCCTGCTGCTTCTTGGTCAAGACAAACCGATGGCATGGTCCGGTGTTTCATCTCTCTCTTGATCCGCACGGCTTCCTTTTGAGCCGTCACAAATCTGATCGCGCTGCCATTCTCCAGGTTGCCAATCTCAACCGTCTTGGCCTCGTGGAGCATCCTCACCTCTTCAGGACTGAAGTTTCGCTCATTCATTTCCTTGCCGGACTTCTTGGTCAGGCCGATGAACTTCCCATGGATCTCGCCGTCATAGTACACCACATCGCCGACCTCCAATTTATAGAACAAAATCATGTCTCGGATCCGGCGATCACTGGGTGATCAGCGATCTGCCATGTTGCCCCATTCACTGGCGACGGCAGCCACGCAAGAGCCAAACGCACGAGATCTTTGTGTTGGCGGAGGTGATTTTGACTTGCGCCCAGCAACTTCATCCAGACCACGCCTGGCCCGCTGGTCGATCAGCCGCGCCTCTTCAGCAGGTACTTCGTAATCGTCACGTTCAAGAGCTTCTTGGTCTGTCAGATCCACACCGGGGTCAGGCTGACCGTCCACCTTCTTGTACAGGAACACTGTCCGGAGGGACTTCCCGGCAGTACTGTAGGAAGCAACTTGAGCAAATCGTGTGACACTTCTGATCCAGTGATGCCCTCCCTCTTGATCACTTGGTTCGTGTCGTTGTTGATCGCGATCCGTTGGACCACATCTGACCACGTCGGCCCTTGGCTGTTGGAGGTACGGAAGCGAGTGGCATTCAGATCATGACGGGACCACTTGCGTAACACTGTGCCACTTCCAGCAGGTGGCCACTCGGCTCGTCCAACAGGTGCCGAAGAAGATGGCGACGAATCACTCGAACTGGGTCCAGAAGTCTTCGGCTGGGCCAGATGTCTGTGAGCTTGACCGAGCACTCGGCAAGGTAGATGTGGACCTGGACGACGACTCATCATCTATCTGTGTTTGGGGGACCAGAGAATCTGAGACAGGAATTTCTGCGGGTATTCCTTGTCCATCAGGGCGTCTAACACTTCCTGATCCATCAGGGAGTCCTCGAGAATCTGAGACAGGAATTTCTGTGGGTATTCCTGGTCCATCAGGGGGTCCATCCAACTCATCAGTCAAAGGATGTACTGTGGACTCAGCGGACACATCAACGAACTGCATCTTCTCGCTGTCGTACCTCAGTCTTGACTTAGCCTCCAGCAGCTCGAAGGGAACACTCTCGACGCCGGCCTTGTCAGCATCGCCCATCATGAAGACGCGCCCAATGTGGTACTTCCAGAGCTGTCCGCGACGAGGGACTCATACAGTTTCCCCTTCTTGAGGAACGACAAAGCACGGACCTTTTGCCGTCGAGCCACGGCGACCAATTCTCCAAGCCATCACTGGCTCACCCTCGCTGAACTGAAGCCTTTCCAACGCACGGCGAGGTCGTCCCAATCTGGCGCGGGCCAGTGTTCGCATCCAGCTCCATCAGAGCTTTTCTCGCCGCTGTCAAAATCGTGTGGGACCTTTCCCAGGCTTCATCTTGGCTCGTGCTGAGGTGGTACTCTCGCTGATCAGACAAGGTGTCGAGTGACAATGTCGGTTGCTCTCCAAGCACCTGTTGAGCTGGTGAGTGCCCGTGCGATTCGTCAACGTCTGGAGGCTCCAGCTTACTTCAAAGATCATCGTCTCCACCTCCTCGACGGTGGCCGGTTGTACCAACTCCTGCGTCCTGTAGTACACCTCCTTGAACATGCCGCCCTGCGCTCCACAGCTCCGATTGAAAAATGGTGCCTGCCAGGGGACCTCCAAGGGGATAATCCCGCGTCGCTCGAGCCTATCTTGAAACACAGTTCCGGTGAACTCCCGGCCTTCATCGAACATCAAGTATTGAGGAGCCCCGAAGACTCTTAGCCAGAGGCGACTGAATCCTTGCCATGTAACATGGGCAGACTTGGAGAGGGCATCTATCATTCCGAAGGTACTGTAGAGAGTGCCCAGGCAGGTGATGTTGAGAACTGGGTGCTCTGCCATTCGGCACGTCCCAGCAGTAAATCACCACCAGAACCAAGTGTTTGCGGACCTCAGGGTCCCACACTCCAGATGCACCTTGTTCCAGCCACTTCCGTTGATTGGCTGAAACCATCACGGCAGACCATCGCAACTTTCAGCCACCGGGACCAACCTTCGGCAGGACAGTCTAGGTAGGGCACATGGCAATCAGCATTGCCTGGCCATAGTGGTCTCTGCAGACTTCATCACCATGACCAAACTGACGAAAGTCACGACGCAGCCCACTCGCTCAAAGTCGTAAGGAGCCCTGTTGCTCTGGAACTTGGATCCATTGTCCTTCCGACCAGGTAGACCAAGGGTCTTTCACATCATACGGTACTTTCTGACCACCCCTCCGCCTAGTGGCCAATGACAAATGACATATGTTCAATGGACCCAAATACCTGTTGCGAACACTCTGTCGATGCTTGTGAATCAAGTGTCCCAGGTAGACTGTTGTGAACACTCAGTCGATGCTGGTGCATCAAGTGTCCCAGGTAGCCGTTGTGAACACTCAGTCGATGGTAGTGAACCATGCGTACCACGTAGAGTTTCTCAGCTGACACAAGTCACCGGATTCAGCTCCTTCATAGGGAATCATGGTGTCTTCACATAGTTCAAGAAACTGGTCCATTTCACCCGTAGTCCGATCCATCGCTTCAATCAACTTCTTCTTGGTCTTCTTGTCCAAGGCGATCTCGATGGGATCGAATCCAGGACTCATCGCAACGACCCGGGTGCCCAAAGGACGTAGCATTCGCACCGGGGCCTGGGCCGGAACTCTCGTGCTGTAAAGCCCAAGACCACAGTTCGCGATGGGTCCATCATGTTGAAGGCCTCCTGAAGTCCAGGACACTCGTCGCTGACTGATCCAAGCCAGCCAATCATCTGGAACCCTGTTCCGGGCTGCAGGAGAACTGGGTTGTATCCCGTTCCCCACCTCGGGCCATTCCATCAAAGACCGCCGCGCATCGCTCATCTCCCCCGTGTAGAGACACTCCCGAGCCAGGGGCCCCAATCTCCATCTGCATTGGCTGCCGCCGTAGTCGCAGGAGTCGGGGCAAAAGTCGTATCCTTCTTCACTCCCTTGTTGTTCGTGCGCTCCTTGGGGCGTCTCGTAGTCCGGCCTCAGGTAAATCAGCACATCGTTCCACACTTGCGGTGGCATCTTTGGGATCTGCTCCACCATGTTGCATCTCAGGCACTTGACTCACTTGACCCAGCAACACTCCGCCTTGGCTCCATGCTTGGCTTGGTCTCCGAGTGGCTGCAGCTGGTGCTTTCTCGAAGGATCGGGGTGAAGTACTTCGCTCGGCCACGCTGTTCTGCTCGGGGTCGAAGAGCTTCGGCATGGTCGGGGAGCTTCACGATCTCTCTCCCCATAGTCGGACGAGATGGTCCCGAAGATGCCAACAGCTCCTGCTGCTCCTGCTCCTTCGCTGCAGGGCCAATGCTGGGCACTCGAGGCTTTACGTCGGGCTCGTCGAAGGTTGGGCTCGGTGATGATCTTCTCGAAGGTCGACAGAGGCTGCATGGATAAGGCAAAGAAGCAGCGCAACACAAATCTGCGCCACCGAAGCTGCCATTTGAACCACCTGTCATGAAACACGCGAATTAAGAGGTCGGTGAGTGGCGAGGGCTTCAAACCCAGGTCCCACAATTCACTCTGGAGAAAGTCATACATTTGCGGGATGGACCAACGTTCTCCAAAGTCACACATATCCACTTCAACGTGACCAGAGTCCCTGAATTTCATGTTCTGAAATGCTCTCACTGACGTGTACACAATCTGACAGGTCTTGATGTCTATCTCGGCACCCAACTTCGTGAGAAAATACGCTGGTAGCAAACATGGTACATCACCGGGAACCATCTGTATACTGTTGCAAGGTCAGCTCTCCTGTTAAGCCATGCTGTGCAGCTGTATCGACCAAGGCCCCACCCCCAGACTCCGGATTTGAAGTAGCACTCGATAAATTCGGGAAGCTCCCCTCCATGTATTGCTCGATCGGCTGAGCACGACTGGTCTGGTGAGGCATGTCCAGCTCACTGGAAAATTTCAGAACAAACTCGCTGGGAACTTCTTCCACGAGTCTAGAGAACACCTGGGGTGAGGAAGTCGGGCTGCCAAGATAGCACACGCCTTCGGATGAGGGCTGCGGCACTGTTCACAAAGAACATGCTTGCCGTTGGTGCCGCACGGTTTCCGGAGGCGGCAGCTGCAGTCAGCGGTCCTCGATTGGACCCAGGCACAAGCGGTTTCCTTCACTGTGGACACTCTCTTGACCAGTGTCCCAGTTGACGGCACTGGTGGCATCGCGTCCGGGCCTTTATCTCAGAGATCGAAGCTCGGGGCCGAGGAGGGTTGCCGATGGGAGGCCGCGTGAATCCTCTGAGGCCGCGTGAATCCTCTCGGATCTCTGCTGCTGAAGAGCTGGTCGATGCTCCGTGCAAGAGCGCTCGGCCGTTGTCCCGTAGATCCCGAAGCCCCTTCCGTGGTTTGCCCTTTCCTTTGCCTTTGCCCTTAAACTTGCCCTTCCCTTTCTTTTCCTGCGCCAGCGGTCCGAAGTCTCTCCGAAAACATAGCTCATCAACTCGCCGCTGAAGGTGATGGCCTCATCCTCGTCTATCAGCTGCGTGGGGCTCGTCGAGGTATACATAGATCTCCCCGTCATCTCCCACCTCGAGAACATCATCGAAGATCCCGTCCGAAACCCTCTAAGAAGACCCCGAAGCCATCATCCGCCGGGCCGTGGTAGAAGGTCTCGCCGTCGGGTTCGTTCGGGTCAACGTACTCCCCATCCTGGAAGCCCCAATCATCAGCATACGCCTCCAGGTCGTCTTGCCAGAAGGTCTGTCCATGGCCGCCGTGCTCGTCGATGGCATCGCTGAAGATCTTGCGGATCGCCTCCTCGGCCTTCTTGAATAATCAAAGGGGGGGGCAGCCGCTCGGTACAAACGAAGCTTCCTTGCATACTCTCTGTACTGCTGCTCCGGACGTTCCCCGTCGCAGCTGGGCTGCCTCTCCATCTTGTAGTCGACGAATCGCCGGCCAGCGCCGGCCCCACTTCCATCCAGGCCTTCAGCTCCATACTGAGCCACACGTGATCGGGGCCGCAAGGGTGAGGTCGGCCTCGTCGGAGTCGAAGGAGCGCCCAAAGCAAATCTCTCTGCGGTCGGGCTCTTATACTCTGCTTCCGCTCCAACGGCAACTGTCCCACTTCCAAAAAAACTTCCGCGCAAGCTGCAGATGCCACAAAACTCCCAAAGAACTCAAGATCCCCCGAGTCCTTGGCTCCAAAAAAAAGAGCCTGCTGCCACTTAAACGCGCAAGCACCGGGAAACAGGTAGTAGAACTTGGTGTTGTTCTTGTACACAACTGGATCGCCTTCCCCACACGCAGAATCGGGTACTCGCAAAGCTTCAGAGCCTTGAGCTTGCCCGGGCGTTCCCCGGAAGTGCAACGGACAGCCTTGGAGCGCTGGTCGTCACCAAGTCTCCGCTACCATGTAGAACGAAGCCTAACTTGTCGCACGGGCGTGCTCCTTTTCTCGAGACTCAAGGCGCCTTCGGTGGTAGCAGGTCTGCACAGCCGACTTGTGATGCTTGCCAACCCCATTATGACATGAAAAACGAACTGATGAACATGTCTGACTTGAGCTGACTTTGGTTGGTTTCGCACAGCTAATCCGCACTTCAGAGTCTTGGAGAGTTGGACCTAGTATATATATTATTTATATGTATATATATATATACATATATATATATACTCCAAACAACCCAACAACCCAAGAAGTCCATTCTGAACAGAGTCACGAAAACCCCTAGATTGCTCTGAATTCCATTCAATTGCTGAAGAGGTAGCCGGATGAAGCCGGACGGGGTTGCAGCAGAGGCTCGTAGTCCTCGTCAGTCTTCAGGGATGCTAAGCCGAAATCGATCAGTCTCGCTGTGCTGTGGTCACAGCAGGAAGCGAGCAGCACATTCTCTGGCTTCCTCAATGTATCGGCACATCATCGAATGCACGCACGTTCTAGTGGCATGCCGCGACTTCTCTGAATGCGACAAAAGCTCAGATCCCGATGGATGACAGCCGGGACAAAGTTGTGAATGTAGCTGACGGCATACGTCACCTCTCGAAAATGCCTGGCGCATTGCACGGGGACCATGCCGGTGATTGAAGCCGAAGCACTCACGCTTAGCTTTGCACGGGAAGTTACCAACAAACAGGAGCCCCTCAGAGGCGGCTCGAGAGGCGCGGGAGTTGCAGTGGTTCCGGTGCGTACAACCGCATGGTGCGGGCGATGACCATCGGCCCCACCCTTTAAACCACCGACGCCAATACCAGCCCGGAAACCGTCGCAGCTTCTGCAAGTGTGCAGTGCGCTCCGAATGCTCGCATAGCGCACAAACGTCCTCCACAGGCGGCAAACATTGGACAAAGCTGTCATCAGACACCGTAGTTATTTCAGAGGCTGTCGTCCGACGTGGCAGCATAGTTCTGTCCTCAAGTATGTTCTGCAGGGACGGCCCAGTGCACAGCTCCATTACGAAAAAGATCCCGCTGCAAGGATCTTCGAACCACTCACGAAACCTGGATTGGACGATGAACAAGCACCAGGCACATTCGTGCAGCCCAACGTGCCATTGCAGCCAACGTGCTTGATGATGAACGGGTTGTCCAAAATCAAGAGAAGCTTCAGCTCTTTTCGAATCTCTTTTTCCGCAGCGCGATTCCGAAAGAAACCTTGCCTTGGGTAGAACAAGCGCGTGTAGCAGTCCGCGCATGTGAATCTGGGCCGAGCTATGCCGAGCTGCCACACTGCCTGCCACTTGATCCTTATGGTCGACAGACAAAGGTATCACATACCTTACCGAAACGAAAAGCACGAGAAACAGCGAGTACAAGCTTAGCTGGCCAAGCCAAGCACAATTTCACAGCCACGTGATTGTCTGCAGATTCGTCCATGCCGTTGACGCGCCACTTGGAGACGGTTCCAAAGGCACCCTGCAAACAGCGACGCCGCGATGTCGAGACGGACAGGCTGTCAAATCCGAGAACATGCAGCTCGGTTCGCTTCTTTTTCCGCTATTTGCTCTTCAGGTCTTTGATCACGCCATCCACCTTGACAGCAACAAGGTCAAACAACTCAGCAGCCTCTTTCTTCATCTCCTCCACCCAGGAGCCTGACTGCCTTTGGTCCCAGCCCAATTGGTACATGTACGAAGTATTTTCATCACCACCGAGTTCAAACTTTGTGTCGTGTGCAATGTTATAAACTCGTATCAGGCCTTGCATTTCACCGTCTGCAGACCTTCCCCGCCAGAGGCAGTGGAGATCCATCTCGTAATACAGGGCCCGCTTGCCTTTCTTGTTGGTGATGGCCGCGCTGATCTTCGTCTGCTCTTTAAGCTCGACAAGTTCAATTGTCGCTCCGCTGGGGCAAGTGTGAGATACGCCGACCACCGCATCTCGTACTCGGCCAGTCGTCCAGTGAGAGAAGTCTTGTTCTGCAAGGTACTCCCTGCTCAGATGCTGAGCAGAATAGCCAGAAGCTGCCTGGAGCTCAGTGCCTTGCATTCGCTGAACTTCAGCGGACTTTTCACCGTCCTTTGCCCGCCTCTTCTTCTCTGCATCAGCTTCAGCAGATGCCCGCAGCCGTTTCAATCGCTCTACTTCACCGCGCAACCGCTGCACTTCTGATTTCGGCGAGGTTCTCTCTGCATGTTTTAATGACTGGCTCATATCCTCCACAGCCATCCTGAATTCTTTCAATGCTTCGCAGGCCAAGGCTCTCCTGTAGAACAGCTTGGACTGGTCAAAATTCCGGTCGCCTGCCTGCTGAATTGCGAGAATGGCCGTGGTCGCCTTCTTCTTGGCCCGATCAGGCCATTTCAGCTTCAAGAGACAAAGTGCTGAATTGCTGAGGAGAGTGGCAACAGCTTCGGCAGAGACCGACGACTGCTGTCTCAGAAGCTCGAGGCCTTTTTCGTAATGCGCCAGCGCTTCCGGCACTTTTCCTGCTTTGAAGTGCTCATTTCCTTTGATGCGAGCCTCGTCGGGGTCTTGTAGGTCTCGTACAAGCAACATCTGCTCCAGTTGCACGGGCTCGCGTCGCTGCATGTCCCCAACCTCTTCGGCATGGCGAAGGTCACTTTCCTCCACAGAAAGGCCCTGGCCCTGAAGTGCCATAAGTGCCTGCATCACCCGAGGATCCCGGTGGGCAGCCTGCGCCACCTTCTGTCCCACCGCTGCGGCGGCCTGGGGCTCAGCTTCCGAAGAGTCATTTGCCAGCTGCTGCAGCCTCTTCAGCTCCGTAACGAAGCCAGGATCAGCCAGATGCTTGTGCACATCCGGGTGTTGCGCGAGCTTCTCGAAAAGGTTTGAGTCGCAAAGAGAAGTTGTCAGTGGATCCATGCGTCACTGTGACAGCGAGCTCTAAAAGAATCGCAGGGATTAGCACTTCTTGCCGCACGGCCGAAGCATGCCTGAATACGAGTAGCTGTGGATCGGGTCACAAAAAACTTGAAAAAGGTCTTGCAAGTCATTGCAGCCTGCTCTCACTGGTTCTGATTAATCTGTGTCTGGTAGATGACACACCCAGGACATCTTGCCATGTGTTTCAGAACGTGAGCGGCAAACGACTTTGACTGAAAATCTGCCATGAACACAAACGTCGCAACTGCATGCACATGCGTACATCCATCGCACAGACTTCACGTGACAACACCAGTGAATCCTGCCTCTCCAAGCACCTGCACTTTCGTGTAAAAGTCCGTAATCGGTCGCTTGGCCCCCCGGACTTTCCTTGAAGGCTCCAGTATGTCTTGCAACACACAGGGTGCAGCAAATCACCTTCAAGCCCTGTCCAAGTTGTCGCCAGCGGTCCACAGATGCAGGATGTTGTTGGCCCGGTGAGTCTCACCACCATCGAGCAAAAGCTCATCACCGTTCATTCGTTTTGGCGAGAGAAGGTCTCCTCGATCTAGCTGGTATATGCTTCTGAGTCTGGGAAGTCTACGTAAGTTACCAAATGCATCCGACGAATAATCCAAGACACTCAACGGATAGGTGGAGGATGACCAACTACGAGCGCGCTGTGGAGGTGAGTCTCCTGCAGACCGCAAGAACTGCAGGGACTCTGTTTACCACGCGGCATGAAACTGTAGTGAACCTCCGTCGCTGTCCCGGACAAAGCTGGTCAGTCGCGGCAATGACAGGACTCGCCTTAGATTCTGAAAGAAGCTGCTGTTGCCACAGCTGCCACGAATCTGTTATGCCCTTCTGTCGCCTGATGGCGCGGACATCTTCCCGGATCGTCCCATCAGGCTTATACCTCGAAGCCTACCCGGTTCAATCTGGTCAATCCTAGACCCAGGACAAAGTGACCGCACTTGTAATCGAAACCCAGATAAACTCTGAAGCCAGTGGTGGCACTGAAATTGCACAATTACGAACAACGTCGTGAAGTCATGCCGTCGTTCGTTCCTTGACAAGACACAAAGGGCTTTTTGCTGGATTTCCCTTGCTGGAGCAAGGAAAAGGCTTGACAATGCACACAAGGCTCCGTTGCTGGAGCCGACCCTCGAAGGCAGGTTTGAAGGTCGCTTTGCATCGCAGAGCTTCCCATTGTTCGAGCTGTTTCAGGTCGCCGGCCTGATCCGCTGGCCGACCCGGTTGGGCCGTTGCCCAATCTGCTTCCTTTTTAATTCTTTGCATGTTTTCTTTGGACCTGCTTTTGCCCTCCAGCCGAGGGGTGACGTTGGGCGCCATTGCAAGCCGCGGTTCGCCTGAATGGAACCACGAACTTCCTCGACAATGGTTCGACACAGACCTCTTTCTACTTGTTGGGCTGGATGCTAGCTCGTGGGCCTTCTTCTCAAACAACATGGCCAGCTGAGCTGCGCTCGGAATGTAGCAGGATGGAAAGAAACAAAATCAAACCGATATTCGACTTCGGTGCTTCCCAGCGGCATGCCTGCGATTGAGTCTCCCGCTTGCGGCTCAACGAAGCGGATCGAGTAACCCTTCCCATGCCAAGGATGGAGGCACTGTCTTCGTGCTTTAAATGCCAGGCTCAAAGATTCGGTACAGTGCAGGAGTATTGGAATCCAGTCAGTGCGTGGCCAACAAGAAACAACCAGCTTCAACTGTCCTCGAGGCATTTACAATCAAAGCATGCACAAAGGCAGGTGCCCATGGCTGCAGAGAGGATGAGACCAGAAGCATCTACAGCACTCATACTACATGTGTTGGCTGAGGGGACGAGACTGCGCAATGACTCGGACTGGAAATCCAGCCTTTTTTATTTGGACATATCATGTCGTCACTCACTGAAAGCCCAACGTTTGTTAGCCGTGGAGAGATGTTCGGTCAAGCCAGCATACGCTGTCAGGCAGGCGGTTCTTCTAGCATTACGCGAAAGCTGCAGTGACAGGACTGGCGAGTAAGAGCCCGGCAATATTTCCGGAGATCTTGCCTGGGATGAGACCTTGGCGAGGCTGATTGCTGCTTCTGCTGGTCCAAAAAAGCAAACAGCTAAAGGGTACAAGAAGTCCAAGAGGCCGCTGTAACCAGCGCACGCGGTGTAAGCCTCTGAAGGCGCACTTTCTTTCACTGCTTGGCAACACCTCATGGAATCCACGAATGTCGTGAGGCATCTAAGCGGCTCTGTCCATGCTGGGCAATTTCTTCTGCACTGGATGGGCTGCACGTTCTTTGGCCCGCTTCCTGCTGGAGCCATCGCGGGCAAACCGCCCCGAACTTCTTTAGAGGCGCTGAGCTCTAGCATCAAATACGAGAATATCTATCAGCGCACAGGCTCCTCATAGTGTCGTAATGCAACTCCATCAATCCTGACCTTGGTCGGCACATGCTGCAGACAAACACACGTCATCGGCCCTCATGTATCGAATACCACGATGCCAGCTATAGCATTGCTCCAGAGAGCGTCTGCTTCCAGCCAACTTCTAGTCAAAAGCATGGATCATTCATCATATCCGGACCTGCTTGACACCACGAATGATGCCAAGAAGATCCAAGAAGCGGCAAAATGTTGACAGCACATTGGCAGTGCTTTCATGCTTCCCTCCCCTCCTCCCTCCCCTCCCTCCCTTTGTTTGCTTTAAAGCAGTGTAGGCATGTACTTTCATCAATGACAACCACTCACATATATGTTCCGTAAGATTTGGCTCTAAATGGTTAGATCGACATCAGCTTTCTAAGCGAGTACAAAACAAACTTACTGCAACGCGTGCAATGGACCATTGGGTCTTCAAGGGACCACACTGCACCTGTATCCTCCCATAGGATATCGGGTCAGTTTTCTGGCAGCGGAGCCCGTGTTCAACGGAGTGGAACACTTCAAGAAGAAGATGAGACCCTTCTTTGTGAAAGGCGAGCGGTATGTCTGCCTATGGAGGTTCCTGGGTCTTTTCAAGGCGTGGATTGTGGAAGGGCAACCAAGACTTCGTTACTTGGATTGCCAAGTTCGCTATAGTTTTGCAAAGGTTGCAAAACTGATGGATGGACCTTCTACCGGAAGTAGCTGCGGCAGATAATCCACCGGAATTCGCAACAGGCAGGATCCGACCTTTGGACGCCTACAAGAGCCAGAGGAACAGGCAGCATACACAGAACAACAATTCCGGGAATGGAATCGCTAACGCGAAGACGCCCACAGGTTTGCCTGAATGACAATCATAATCCCCTGTCTCTTTTATTGCTCGTGCAGTCCGATCTTAATGAACACCAGAAAGAAAGGCTTGTATTTTCACTAAGTCACAAAGCGTACCGGATAGAAACCTACACGTACAATGTCGTTCGTCAAACAATGTTTGTGCAGTTTGCAACGACGAAGACAGGTCTTCAGGACCCAGACATCCGGCACTCTCACAAGAAGGACCGGCAAGGAAGAAGAGATACACGCCGCAGGCGCGGAGGACGCAACTTTCTCTTTGTTGACCAAGGCGAATAAGATGGCGCAGAAGGTTACATGGATGCCTGGATGACCATGAAGCCTTCGTGTCAAGGAGGTTCAAGAAAGGAAGGAGACCAAGAATGCGTCCCGGCTCAGCGGGAAGAGCAAAAGGTGGTAAAGATCACGAAGTCGTTTCAGGCCCTATCCAGGCAGACGGACAAGAGCATCCATCCGATCTCAGTTACTACGGTAAAGGAAAAGGAAATGGAAAGGACATGGGTGGCAAGGGCAAAGGAAAAGGAAAGGACAAAGAAGACAGTGCAAAGCCTTTTTAAGGAGCTGAGAAAGGAAAGTAGAGGGATTCGGCTTAAGGCCGCATCCTCAACAGGGGATCAAGCGAACGCTTCTCCTAGACCCTATGAAGCCACCACGCATGAAGACAGCTACTATGCTGATCAAGGATGGAGCTACGCCACATACGAACAACAGTCGTACTCATACGCAGCATTTGCTTCATGCAGAAAGACATGGAAAAAGAAAACAAAAGGAAGAACAAAAGGATCAAAAGGCAGAGGCGCAGATCCGAGTCCGCGGATGAACCCCGTGTCGGACTCTTGCGAAAGTTACCATTCCTTGCCTCCTGTTCAATAATACAGGAATACATACTGCCACAGCAGTTTTGCCGATGCAGCAAAATGTGCTGTCTGCTTTTACAGAACGGATCCATCTTGACCGAAACCCCACCTATGTCATTCTTGAGTCAAGGTGCACACGTGCTATGGGTTCCCACTATGCAGTCAACCGACTGATCAAAGCGGTGGAGCGCTACGCACCCGGCAAGATGGAGTTCACTTTCTCTCCATCCAAACACTGAGCTTTCGTTTGCTGATAGTGAGACTATTCTTATGAAGGAGAAAGTCACTCTGTGGACTCTGTGGTTCAAAACCACGCCACCATGCGACACAACGATTGAAGTTCTTGACCAAGGTCGTGTAGCAATTCTGTCCTCAATTGACTAGATGCGGAATCTACGCATGACCTTCGAGTGCAGTTCCACGGCAGACCTTGCTACTTGCGAATCCTTCGGACTCTATAAGACGCCTCTCCCAATCAGCACCAATAACCATCTTGTGTTGGATCTGCTCAGCTTTACTTCCACCTCGGAGAAGAATCCTCCTGTAAATCGTACTTTCGAATCCTCCTGTTAATCGTACTTTCGAAGCGACGGCTCACGCAGCAGGTGATGAAAATGCACCGAAGTGCCTGCCTGTAATGGAAGGCATGCGAAGCACACTTACAAGCATGGTTTCTCTGTGTGCAAAGGAGAAACGCCTTGAACAGAAGGACTTCCTGCATCAGTTCCACCATTCAAGTGTCAAACTCTGAGTAAAGACACCGTGCATGAATTTATCCTGAGAGTATAGGACATGATTTGTACGGATAATCTCTCCTAAGACTCTGACAATCGCGAAGAAAGAGTGAATCGTATCTCAGCTGAGTTTATTTATGACACGGACATCTTTTACACAGGAGATCCATTTTCATACATGGAGCCCCGTCTTACTCCGCAGCTTACTTTGTAACATGTGTTATAGGTCACCCATAAACTATTGTCTGTTTGTTTGCTGTTGAGCAGTGCAGGCATGTACTTTCACCAATGACAACCACTCACATGTGTTCCGTAACATGTGGCTCCAGGTGGTTAGATTGACATCAGCTCTGTCAGCGAGTGCAACACCAGCTTACTGCAGCACGTGCAAGGGACAAGTCATTAGCTCTTCAACGGACCACATTGCACATGTATGCTTCCATAGGAGAGAATATCGGGTCACCCCTGCCTCGCCTCCCTCCCATGAGCGGAGGGGAGGGCAGGGGAGTGGGGGAAGGGAGGGGAGGGGAGGGGATACCGGACTGAGCGGCACACGAGCTCTTCAGCGCAAGCTGGTGCCGCGATGGGGAAAGCGAGCCATTGTGAAGGTACTCCTTTCGTTACACATGCTGTGCGTCCTGGTGGCTGCAATGGTCGGGGTTTAAGGGAAGCCGGGAAACCATTAAGCTCAAGTGACATTGGAATCCCCCTGCACTTTGCTGACTTGTCTGCGGGTCCTCGAAAACGTCCTCCTGTTCCTGATACTTGGGAGGAAAGCGCTCCAGCTCCTGATGCAGAAACGACTGCCTGTCATGAAGTCAACAAAGGCAGTTCGCCATTCGAGTCCTCGGTGTCCTTCCAAAACTGCGATTTTGTGGAGCGGTACCTTCCAAACAGAGGTTCAGAAGTAGGGGGTAGCAGCCGGTGACCTATGATGCAATGCTGCGCAGCAGGCCAAAGCCTGCAAAAGCATTCAATTTTCACAGCTCATTTCGCCGGCGAATGGAAGTCTATTCAGCATGTCTTCTTCTTCTTCGTTGGCCACACACTGGATTTGATTCACAGTAGCAGGGCATCATGCTGACATGGAAGACTGTCGGGGCTGGAAATGCCCGAATCTCAGCTGGAAGTGGACCAGACGAACTGATCATAGCTGATCCAATGTCCAACAATCCAGAATTGAAGATTGAAAACCTAGACCCCGCATCCCTTCTGCTCACGCACCGGCTGTTGAAGCTACCGGCAACGGCTATAGCACA
>CAJNJA010006513.1:0-16389 GCA_905231915.1 Symbiodinium necroappetens
GGAGAGGCGGAGAGAAGTTGCAAAGTGGGGACTTGGCAAGGGCTAGGTAGGGATTTCTTTCTGGGATTTTCCCCCCCCCCCCCCCCCAAGGTGTAAAAAAACACCAACAGGGAACCAACCCTAAACTCTGGAGCCCCGGCCCGACCCCCGTTCACCCACGAAGAAGCCAAGAGGCAGCGCCGTGTGCCGTGCTTTGCTGCCGGACAGCTTAGAGCTGACGCTCCTCTGCATTCAGCACATCTTCGTTGCTTCGTTATCCACTGTTAGGTGTGTTGAACTACTCTTTGGTTGATGATGGGTGATGATGAGGAGGAAGAGGATGATAATATTGATGACACAGTTTCTATTTCAATTTCCTGCCTTCTTCCGCCACTGTTATTTATTGTTGCTGCCAGTGTCAGACCCTTTACCCTGCGATGGAGCACTTCCTGAACATGTGTTTTGGTACTGTGCTTTGATTGGTCCCTACATATGATACGACACAGGATATTCCTCACACCGAACTCCAAACCCTGCAGGTTTCCTCAACACTCAAGGTTTGGTTGGCCTTCGCAGACGTACGCATAGTCTTACAGCTCAGATCAAGTCAAATGGACGACCCAACAGGTGAGATCCGTGAACTCCTTGACAGCCAACGGCCGAATGCCCCCGGCGATGCCTCCTCAAGGGCTCACGCTTGATGCCGGTTGACTGACCTCCGCTTCCCTGGCCCTGGCCCTGGCACACGCGCCAACATGTCTTTGCACTTGGCCGCGCCGTTCTGGTCTGTGTCTCTGCGATCCCCGTGAGAGGCTACCGAGTCCGCGCTCTTCTCTCTCTCTGGTGAGAGACCAAAAACCCCAACCGGAGTCCCCTAAATGTAGTACTTCAGACACGTCCTAAATCCACTAAATCTTGAGGCTCTAAACCCTTAAACCCTTAAACCCTAAACCCTAAACCCTTGTAAGGTCGTGACGGCCAACGATATCTTGGAGCTCTGCGGGGGCTGCGTCACCAAATCCTCCAAGGAAATGCTCGAGAGCATGACTCTAAGGACCCGATAGCGAAACAATAGGCATTACAGGGTTTATGGTTCTGGGTTTAGGGTTTGATTATGTAGTGGTTGGGGACCCAATAGCAAAGACCTGGGCATGATGGTAGGAAAGCAAATCATTGGAATGCGAACTGTGATCGGGTTGCTGCTAAGAAGGGCATCCCAACAAGCCTTGATCAGCATGGCCATAGAATAGTGATGTTGATCGCAGAAAGCTTGGAAGAGAAGCAGTGTAAGCGCCTGAATAATTAGTAGCACTATCCCGTTACAAGTTACGCCCCAAAGCCTTGTTCTAATGATTAAGGCCTCGATTATATTTATACAATTTGCAAGTCCGGTCGTTTTCGCTTTCGAAGTGTTACTAGCTGCTACTTGTAGAGATTGTGTGTAGACAATTTCGGATCTCTTTGGCTAGTGAGAATGACACCAAAACCATCAACCTTAAACCCTCAAATTCTGAAGCCTAAAGTGTAGACTCTAAAGAGTTAGGGTGCTGACTCGGGGTTTAGGGTTTAAACATAATTACCTATATTATTTTGGGGGTTCCTTGTTATAAATATATTGTAAATTATACTTTAAAAGACCCGAAAAACCCTATTCTCATCATGAAGGCCCGTATAATGACCCTTATAGGATGTACTACACGGGTTCCTATAAGGCTATAAAAAGTTACAATCCGCGAGTGCCTTTGTTTTCATACTTAGAGGTTCATGGCAAGTAATTATGCGCAGTCTTTTTATATACCTATATATCTATATCTCTACGTATATGGTAGCTGCATGCAATTACATTGTCGAGTAAGATGTGTTTCCCCCCCCTCCCAGCTACAGGAGCACATGAAGCTCAAGGCAGAGACAGAGCCCTTACCCTCTAAACCCTAAACCTTCAACTTTAATTTCAAAACCCTCTACCCTAAACCCCAAACCCTAAACCCTAAACCCCAAACGGTTAACCCCAAACTCTAAGCCTTAAAGTCTAACCCCAACTCTCCTTCGAGGAGCGTTCTCTCCAAAGAGCTGAGCGCTTTCGAGCTCGACACGAACGAGGACACACCGGCGCTGGCAGTGATGCAAAAGAGCCACGGCCACCAAAAACGGCAGAAGTCCCTGGCACTGTTGGGTTTAGGGCTGTTTAGGGGAGGGGGTTATAGTTTAGGGCATATGAGAGAGGGTATAGGTTTAGGGTTCAGCGTTTAGAATTTTAGGGTGTAGCTTTTTGGATGTTTGGTGCCTGCCTGAACCTTGAAATCGAAGCCACACCCCCAAAGCACCTTGTCCCGAAACTCAACTGCCAGCCACCCAAACCCATGATCGAGTCTCAATATCCACAAAACACAAACAAGAAAGCCAAACTCGAAGCGCTTGAACCCTGTCAACCTGGAACTTGCAACTTGCTCAAACCGCTATCGCTACTGCGAGCCCCAAGCTGAACCCTCCACCCAAAACTGTCCTAAACCCTCAGGCCCTTACACAGCCATGATGACTGTGCAGAACCCGTGTTCGCCGTTTAAGACTCGGAAGGGCTTGAAAGCCCTCAAGATACCTTTATACCACCTTCATAAGAAGTTTATGCAACGCTTTAAAGCCTAGACCTTAAACCCTAAACCCTAAACTCCTATACAAGCGGTTATCGAAACCCGAGGCTGCTGGACTCATCCAGCCGAGCGGTGCCCGTTTTGGCCCAGCCAGAGGCACCCACGCCAAGCTACAGGACATCGTCGGGGTTTACCTACAGTCTCCATTGTAGTTCGCGATAAGCAAATTATCCGAAGGAGTCCTGAAAAGGTAGGTGGTCTGTCGTCCAGGTAGGGTTTTTCATATTAGAGCAAGTGGCCTTGAGCCTTTAGGGGGCTGCTGGAGTCCCTTTCCACTCCAAACGGTTAGTTACTAGCCTTTGTGTAGGCAGCTGGACAGGTGAAGACTTGTAGGGGGCCTCGGCTTACAGTATTTTCGCTTCGAGAATTCGGGTTGAGGCTTTCAAAGTTTATGATAATGATGATGAAGATGATGACGATACCCATGATCCTGATGACCGTGACGGAAACGATGCTGGAGATGGTTGTCGCTATCGAGATTGGCAGGACTGCCAGGCTTTGATTTCAGACAAAACACGCAGAAGGTGGGCTTTGTCCCTCCAGATTTGAGCAGTAAGGGGTTTTGATTTGGGGTTGGACCCGTCGACTCTGTTCCCTGAGCCCCATGCGCCATCACAGGACACCGGGGCGAATCCGCATTCTGGCGCAATTCGACCTGGCCGTGCCCTGGCGACCAAGAAGTAGATGAGCAGTGTTCATGTTCGCGGGGTTGAGGTCACAATGTCCTGCGAGATTAGACTCGAGAGTCCTCCATGTGCTGCAATCTGTCTTGTGACAGCAACGGGCCTCCGCCCAGAATTAAAGCAGCAGCCTTGCACTTGACCAGTCTGTTTGATGTTTCTGTTCCCTCTCATACAGAAGGCCTGATGTGGCACGGTTCCTGCTAGTCTCCTCCGCTGGGCCGTAAGCATCCCCTGTCCTTGCACAAGAACGTTTCATTCTGCGTTGTCGTCGTCCATGTTGTTCTTCTACTAGGCCCAAACCCTCAACTAGACCCCCTAAGTAAAGCCCGCGTTAACACCAAGCAAAGCACCAAAACCCTGAACTATCCAAGGCGCTGTGGGCTGTTTTTGGGTACAAGGATGAGTCCGAGCAGTGGTGGTGGGAGAGCGAGGATGTGACTTCGAACATCTTTCTGCAATCATGCGTCGACTTCCTGGCGTTCGGCCGCAGCTTGAATGCTGATTTAATCTAGGCCTCAGTCAGAGCTTTAGGGGGTGTAATAAGTGTGGTGAGTACACGAATGAAGGTCAGCAGAGCTAGTATCTCAGTCTTGTTGCGATTGCCGGTAAGAACTGTGACAGCTGTCCTCACCAACGCCTTTCATGAACATCATCACCATACGCATAAAACTAGTCATCGCCGTAACAAGGGTCAGACATTGCAGCGATCTTATCCACTTGAACTTGCCTGAAAGAAGGTTGTTGCTCTATACCCCCAGGAGGTCCTGATGTGTAGCATTCGGTACACGGAGAATATTATTTATTCGGACGGACTTATGGTGTCATGTTTGGGATCGAATCCCCCCCGAGCATCCCAGACCCAGGAAAACGTCAGGAACTCCTTCTGCCCTGTTAGGTTTGCGTGCGTGGTTGGAGGCTTAACATCCCAACGGCACCCAAGAATGGAGCCCCAAATCAAAACCTTGTTTCAAAGCATTGCCATCTGACAGATTCAGCTTCATCACGAAAAGTTTGAGAAAAGGAAGTCCTGACCCCAGCCGCCGAGGCAAAAATTCCGATGGACGAAGCCAAGCGCCCGTTGCGAAAGTTTCCCTGGACGAGAAGTTGTCCAAAGTTATCGGACGGGCCTGCACCAGTGGCGCAGCGAAATTGGGGCTGTCTATTCCTATTTGTGCCACCACATTGACGACTCGACGACTGCTGCTTCTGCAGCTGCTCCTCCTGCACCTTGCTCCTCCCCGGCCTGCTCCTACTACTACTGCTCCTCCTCCTGCTGCTGCTGCTGCACTACGACTACGACAACGACAACAACAACTACTACTACTACTACTACTACTGCTGCTGCTACTACCTGCACGTGCGACTGCTGAATTACGAACCACCGCCATCAATACCACCGCCTTTTTCATGATGCTGAGTTTTCTCATCGTCGTCGTCACGCGCATGGATCCATCGATAGCCTTGCGAATGCGGGTCGCGGTTGTCTTGTGAGGGGTTTAGCAAGGCACGGCAAATGGTCGTGCGCTTACTAGACCCTCGATCCTCAAGCCGCAATTTAGAAGCCTGCCTAAGTCTTTAGGTAACAACCAATCAATACTCTTTCTTAGGGTTCCCCTCAATCTAAGTCTATTAGGTCTCTCTGGTACTTATACCACCAAAATTATGAAGGCCCCTACATTAAAGGTCTTCGGATCAGCTGAGGTCCATTCCGACACGTGGTCGTCTACGAGGAGGCAAACGACCGGCAGCTTCGAAACCCATGCACCTCAACCGCAGGTAGCACAGGGGCCCAAAATTACCAATAGTTACTATTTTGGAGGGTTTTTTTTATTATACCTATAGCTTAATATTGCACTATTCAGATATTAAGGCATCGAAGTACGCTACACTTATTACTTGCAGCTGCAAGTGGTTGTGGGATTCTGCTTCCCGTTTATGTCTGGCCATTGTTTCCAGGGCCTTCTGCATCCTGGGCCGCATTCCTTCACTCCACCTTTTTGCAGCCGACGTTTCAGCAATGTGATGCAAAATTCTGAACCCTCAGCTGCAACACACCTCAAGCCTCAAGCCCCGGAGTCCAACCAGGCCCCAGAATTGGAACAACTGCCCAGACCATAGTCTTAAAGCTGCAAAACCGGTACACTGCAGCGCAAAACAGCAGCAACTGCCCCAAGGACTCCTGGCAATGGTAGTGGTAGTAGTTGTGAGGCAGTGGTGGTGGTAGTAGGGGGAGGAGGAGCAGGGGAGTAGTCTGAGTAGTCAGTAGTAGGATGAGGAAGAGGATGTTGGCGACGACGACGATGCCTAGGGAAATAACTGCGAGCGCGCTTGCCACGACGACGACTGCGATAAACTTGGAATATGACGTATTTGTGGTGATGGTGCAGTAGCAGTAGAAGTGTCAAGCCTGATGTTCGATACTTGTACAGGTCTTGACATGCGTTCTATCTTGTTTGTTTGTATTGCGACTGCCATTTCTCTTGTTGCTAGTCTTGCTAGGCCTTCTATCTTTCTTCATGTTGCTGTTGTTGTTGCTGCTCTTGTCTGCTTCATGACGGTGACCTTGGTTCTGGTCTTCGCAAGTCTCCTTGTCGCCTCCACTTGCATCGTAGAGTCTGGTGATACTCAGACTCAAGGGCCCTACATCCCAAAATGCCAGAAAGCCCGCATGTCCTCATCGTGAAAGTTTGAGGCTCCCATCGTGAGAAGCCAAATTCGATCATGCCTAAACCATTCTAAATTAGGGTTTAGGGTTTAGGGTTTACCAAACCCTAAACCAGAAAATCCTAAAAACCCTAAGACCTAAACCGCAGATGCTGACAGGAGTATTTTCCCGTCTGTGCTGGAGCGATTGAAGTCTCCCAGAGGATTGAAACGATGGGGTCGCTAACATGAAATCCAAGACCCCAGACGCCAAATCCCTAACCCCGATGCGGTTTGGGGTTTAGGACCCTAAACCCTAAACCCCAAGGTCATTTGAGTGCTAGGAGGCCAGGGAGGGATCACATTTTTTGTGCGGCGGCCTCAACCCTCCACCGTAACCCTTAACCCCATGCCCTGGACACTAAACGCTTAGCCCCCAAACCCTGCCTACAACGCTAACCCCAAACCCGAACTCCAAGCAGCTCTAGGCCTTCAATCCGGGTTTAGGGTTTAGGGTTTAGGGTTTATAGGGTTTAGGGTTTTGACTCACTCCTGAACCCTGCTAAGGCTGCGACATCTCATCCCACGAATTCGTGCAGTCACTGTGCATTGCTGGACTTCTGTCGCAGCTGGAGTTCAACAGCAGCAAACCACGGCCTGATCGCGGCTTGGTGTAGGGGTTTTACTAGTATAGCATATGGTATAGCAGAGCATAGGATAGTATCGTATAGCATGGTATGGTATGTAGTATATAGTACAGCATAGCATGGGAAAGTATACAGTAGAGTATGGTATGGCAGAGCAACTAGTATAGTATATATTAATACAGCATAGTAATATTGTACAATACCAGCATGACATAAAGCTAGAGACAGTGATGTATTGCACAATTTTTCATAGGGAATTTGCGGTCGAGGGCCATGATAGCGAGGTTGGGCTTGTGGGGAAGTAAAGCCAATAAGCACGACACTGCCCAAGACCTTGCGTTGCCTTCCACGCTGTTAGCGGCAGCGACAAAGGGTTTAAATTGAGGGTTTAGAGTTTAGGGCTGTTAGTGTTCAGCGCTGTCTTGGGTTTGGGTCTTGTGCGTAGAGCAGAGCGCCTCTGGTGTTTCCGTGTTGTGGTTTTGGGGTCTGTTTCGTTTCTTTCGGAAGCCCGGCTTCACGTCCTCAACCTGGGAGGCCTCGGAAAGCCATCGCAAGTGTTGGCAGGTCTTTTCGGGACTTTTGCATGTTCGCATCTGGACTTCTACCGGCACCACAGGCCAAGCAAGCTGCAACCTGCGCACGACAGCAGCCTCTGGCATGTTCTGACCTCATATTCCTTTCGGAAATGAGTAAGGGCGTGAGCTTGTGCGACGTTGTTTTTCCTCAGTCCCCCTTGTTTCGTTGTTTCACATCACCCTAACCGCAGAGTACACCCAAGAAATTCTCAAAGCCCCATAAGCCCCCAGTGGCCCTCAACGCAGAGCCTCTGAGGTTAGGGTTTAGGATTTAGGCTTTAGAGTTGCCTTTGAGCTTGAGGCTTCCGTCGCATGTTTTCCAGCCATGCGGGCATCACCTCCGATGGAATGTCGAAGGAGAGCTTCGCCAAGCGCGGCTGTTTGCGGCTGTTAGGATTTCAGAAAGGGCTACCGTGGGTTTCGGGTTTAGGTTACGAAGGTTGTGAGGGTTTAAGTGCTGTTGAGTTGAGTTTGGAACAACTGCCGGGTTCAGGAAGGTTTGGGAGGGTACTGTGGGACTTGAAGTGACCGGCATAGCAGGCCAAACCAGTCCTCTTGTAAGCCGAAAGTCAATTGCTGGCTGCTGCAGCTGCTACTGCTGCTATCGCTTCAACAAAACGACTATCAAGACTTACAGTCGTCGTAGCACTGACGGACGACTGGCAGAAGTATATCAACATCAGCGCGGCCCGCATATATGTACACACACACAAACACATAAGTCCATACATACATACATACATACATACATACATAATGCATGCATCCATCCACCCATCCACGCGTACATACATACATGCATACGTACATACATACATACCTACCTACGTACGTACCTACGTACATACGTGCGTACATACATACAGGCAGACATACAGACACAAAGACAGACAGACATACAGACAGACAGACAGACAGGCAGGCAGACAGACAGACATACATACATCGGAATATGTATGTACACATACAGGCATTCAGCGGAATATGTATGTGCATATGGGTATACGCATATGTGTGCGTGTATATATATATATAAATGTCTGTATAGGGAGAGAGAGAGAGAGAGAGAGAGCGACAGAGAGTTAGAGCTTTTATGTATATATGCACACTATTTTGATTATTTCATTGGAACCGTCTAGGACGAAAGACCGCAGCTCTAAAATCCGTAAAATTTCCGATGTGTTTGAAAGGAGAGCTCGCTGTCTCCTGCGGCGCAGAAGGACTACGACATGTAGTGTAGTGGATTATATATTATAGTATGATGTCTTATGGTTTCGGGCTCAAGGTGCTGGGTTTTGGGAATGGGGTTTGAGGATCCCTTTCATACTCGGGTTCGGTTTTTCAGGCAGAGGATCAGGGTGAGGATTCAGGGTTGATGGTTTCGTGGTGCAGCAGTGTAATGTAGGGGCCTTCATAATTACCTACTGTTTTGGGGGTTCCTTACTCTAATTATAGTATGATGCACCCCAAAACCCTCATCTAATTATTAAGGCCCCAAAATCAGCATTTCAAGCTACACTAGAGCCTTACCATAGCTTATGCTCATGGGGAAGGACCACAAGCCCTGATGGAACAACCGATTGCCGCCCTAGGTCATACGGCATACCTGTCGGGAGACAAAAGAATTGACCAACGATCTACCCGACTTTATCTCGGCTCCGCTACAAACTGCATTGGCATACAGCACATAAAAAGGCTCATCGCAACAATAAGCCCTGTTGCAAGCCTTTGACCTTGTTCGCCCCCGAATTGGCCAAGCGACATGAAACGTGTCCACAGGATGCAGCTGGTCAAGCGGGAAGCGTGAGCTTCAACAACATGGTGGAAGTGGAAGCTTTGGTCGTTCCTGTCTGCCCAGTTCATCATGGGAAGTTCATGCAGTACGAGGCCTTATCCGAGCTCCTGGCCACTCGGCTTATAGTGCTGGTGACCCCATGGCACGCATAACAACATGTGACTTTCAGAAAAACAGGCGGGCCAACTTTAGAACCAGAAAGAGTAGGATGCTTAAGAGAAGTGTCCAGACATGAGGTACCATGAGTTTCCGAAACTTTCACATGGAAGGACGCCGGACGTCGCACCTCTCAGCCCTGCCCGATGAGCCCCAAGGGCCTAAACCCCAAGCCCTACTAAAAAACAGAGCTCAAAGGAATACACCTGGATCCCCAACCCTCGAAAGCCGCAAAAGCCCTAAACCCTAACACCCCCAACGGCACCCTAAACCCAAAGCCCTACACCACCAACCCCGAAAGCCCCTAAAACCCTGAAGCCCAAAGCCTGGAAGCCCCAGACGCCCTAGACGTCGGGAAGATCAGGCCGACTTTCAGAAGCTCAAGGCCATGGCGCAGGAGACACGTTGAAATTGTCCTAGGTGTTGAGGATGTTCAGGGCCGTTTAGGTTTTCGGGGTTTAGGGTTTAGGGTTCAGGGACAGAGCATGCTATCATGTCATGGCGACTAAAGTAGTGGTGTTGGTGCCACTATTGCTATTACCACCACCACCGCTGCCACCACGTCGACGATTGCTGCTACTGCTCGTGTTGGGACCAGTACCAGTAAGAGTAGCTGTCGTCCTCGTACTACAAAAAGAAGCGACAGCAATGAAGCAAAGTTCTCGTGAACATAGTGCAAGTCGCACTGTAAACACATAATATAACTTTCGGAGGCTTGACGTTGTCGCTACACCTGTCGCAATGCATGGTCATGACCTTTTGCGTCCACTTTTCGCGCACCAGCTGCGCCGGCAAACTCTCGCTTCTAGAGCGACACCTCGTGTGTGAGCGCCAGTATCGTTTCAAAACAAAGGGCTTTAGGACAGTCACGTATTATGGGTCGTCCGTTTAGACGTTTAAGGCTTGCACGCAAAAACCACTAAATCCTCCTCCCTCTAAAACCCTAAACCTAAACCCTAAACCCCAGACCCTAACCCTAAATCCTAAACCCTAAACCCTAAACCCTACACCCTAGACCCTAAACCCTAAACCCTAAACCCTAAAGCCTAAACCCTTAAACCCTAAACCCTAAACCCTAACGCTTATAGCAACTCCCGCGACTGCCCAGCAGGATCCTTCCACTTGCGTGGCTTCCTGCACGGCCTTCTGTAGGCTACCTTGCCGGGAGAGAGCAGGGGCTTACGGGTTTGCCATAAGGGTTTGTAAGGGTTTATCAGGGTTTTTAAGGGCTTTAAGGATTTTTAAGGGGCTTATCAGGGTTTAGAGGGTTCAACAGGGTTTTTAAGGGTTTAGAAGGGTTAATAAGGGTTTAGGCTGTAGGGTAGGGTTTAAGGGTTTTAGAGTTTAGGCAGGTTTTGGGGCAAGGTTTTGGGTGGAGATTACACTTTCGGGTATTCATATTGTAATTCTGCATGGACTGCAAGGGATTGTTATTTCTTATTATTCCAGTTCCCTTCAGGTTTCGGGTTTGGGGTTTTGGTTACTCTATAAGGGTTACAACATGTTACTACAGGGGGGTCGGAAGTAGGTGCACGAAGGGTCCTCGTTGAGTTTCAGGGTTCCCGTTACGGGTTCCTTTCAGGGTTCCCCTCAGCGTTACTATATTACGGGTTGGGGTATATGAAGGCTTCCTTTAAGCCTGAATGCCAAACCACAGCAAACCCTGAGCCTAAATCCTCGCTCCCAGGATGGTTCAGTGTTCCAGGCGTAGGGTTTAAGGGTTTACGCCATATGCTTCCTCCAACATTGCACGTCAAAAGTCCTAATCTGAAGCAAGCACGCCTCAATCCTGCGCTATTCCCTTAACCCTGATCCTCAATTTCAAAACAGTCTATGGTTTCGAAACTCCTAACTCAAGTTCGTAACATCTGATCGCACCCCTGATTCCCATCCCATTGATTTTCAGCCCAAGCTCCTCGTGAAGGTCTTGTGCGAAGTCGTTCGGGAAAGTTCAACGCCGCCCCCTTTCTGCAAGCCACTACAAGACCGCGATTAAAAAGGCCAGGCGCAGGTTAGGGCTTGTGCAGGCAAATCTTTCATGAATTCGACTGCTGGCTAAGTGTCAAACCAGTCTCCCGCTACTACTCCCCCTACTACCACTGCTGCTGCTACTACTACTACGACGACTACTACTACTACTAGTTACTATTACTCTGACTGCTACTACTGCCACCACGACCACAACGACGAGGACGATTGCGACTACGACGACGACTGCTACTTCGACGACAACTACTAGCACCACTACTACCACTACTACGTGACACTAGGCGTAATCTTTTGCTTAAAATGGTACAGCCGATGACGACGACGTCGACGACGACGACTACTACCACCTACCGCTAATGCCACCACCGCGACTGCGACTGCTACCGAGTCCCACCTATGTGCCACCACCATGTCGTGAATTGTTGTCAAGCCGGGTCGTCATTCCCGGCCATACCTTTTCCATAGCAGCTTCGAAAGCTCATACGTTGAAGAACCACCTGCACCCCCAAAAGCCCGATGATGCCGGATGACAAGATCATGCTTACACCTGCTCATCTAGCCGTGGTGTTTCGTGCAGATCAGAATGTGCTGCGGAAAATGCACTGGTCGGGGTGGATTTGCCACCTTGGCGGGCTTTTGCCCGCCTTAGTGAAGAGCAGGCACTGAGCCAGAAATGTACGAACCTCATGGTTTGACAGTTCAGCAATAAGTGCGCGTCTGCTACAACATGCCGTGCCGACGGAGGGCGCAAACACTAGCGTTCCATATTCGGGCTGTTTTTGATCTTTTCGGTTCAGTCATTTTTGACAAAAAAGGCATAATCTGCAAACTACACTGCACACAGAACCCTGCGCATGCACCCGACAAAAAACCCTTAAGACCTGAACGGAGCCCGTGCCGGTACATGACATCCCGAGCATAAGAAGTCGGAAACCCGCCCTAAACCCGAAATCCTGTTCACGGACAGTTGCCTGGGCGCAGCTGCTTGCGGCTCTTGAGAGATCGTGTCTCCAGCCGAGTTTCAGGCACGATGATCGGGGGTTCCGTTATTGGATTCAGGGTTTAGGGGGTTTAGGGTTAGGGGTTTCGAAGGCTTTGCTAGGGTGGAGGGGTTGATAATAAGAACTCGGTTTTGGCAGTTTAAGTAGTTCAAGCCCTAACCCCGAAACCCTAAAGCGTTTTCATTCAGGGTGCAGGTTGCCAGGAGTCGGGTCTGCATCCCAGGAACATCAAGAATGCACAATATACGGGCCTAAGTAGCTGCCAGTATTGTTCTGCAAGGGTTCCTTATTATTATAAGTAGACTAGGCCTCTATATTAGCCATCAGTTTCGAATCATTCTTGGATGACAGTAGAAATAGTCGTAAGGACAACAGTTGTACTAGCGATAGACAAATAGCCACGATGATAATCATCACAGTACTCACAATGATTGCCAGCAGGTTACCAGCATCATCATCATAATAATAACTTCAGTAATCGAAAGAGAACACTGCTCATAATCATAGGGACCGAAATGGTAGTAACACAGGTCGTAGTATTATATGTATAGCACTAGGGCCTAGGACCCTAAACCTTATACAGAGCTTAAGGGACCCTGAACTTGGGAAGAGTTTAGGGACCCTTAACTTGGGATTGTCATGCTTGCTGCTGGCATCCTTGTTGCTGTCATTCCCGAAGCAGCTCATAACTCTAATCCCTAAACCCTAAACCCTAATCATCTTCAGAGACAGGGAGCAGCTGCAGCGCAGCTGCTACCTCCTTTGCCCTGGATGCCCAATGACCCTCGACCGGCTAAAGGTAGACACAATCGTAGCACTCTCAAGAATCCCCGGCACCCTTAGCACAACCCCAGATCCTAGATCCTAAGCCATTCTAAACCCCTTGTAAAGAGAAGCCAAAACCTCGACACGATAAAATACTATCCTGAACCCTAAACCCCTTACCCAAGACACTCCAAAATCCCTAAACCCTGGAAGAAGACTCAACTCTTAAAAGCAGCCCAAAACATCCGCTAAACCCCCCCTAAAATACAAGCATCCCAATCCCTAAACCCCCTAAAAACTGCCCCCAAAACAACACGGCAAATTCGTAGATCCCTAAACCCTAAACCCCAAACCCTAAAACCTTAAACCCTCGACCCCTAAACCCTAAACTCTAAACCCCTCGAAACCTCAACTCTTCGACAGAACCCGAAGCCCTCGCGCGCAAGGCGGCCTGCGTCTTCCCGGCGTCAAGCCGCGGCATGTGAAGCCCTTGGAGCAAGTCCCTGGGCAAGGTTGGGGGTTTAGGGGTTTAGGGTTTTTTTAGGGGTTTGGGGTTCAGGGTTTAGGGGGTTTTAGGGTTTAGGGGTTCAGGGGTTTGGGGTTTAGGCTGGGAGCATCAGGGTTGCTCTTCGAATTCTTCTTGGTTATGTAGGGCATAAACAAGCCAGCACCCTGTTTGGGAGTTGTGCTTTCCTGTAGAGTTCTGGTCCAACTTCGTGTTCTACTTGGAAATCGGGAGTGTTGTTACACACTCGAGTTTAGGGTTGCGATACACCCGAATCCCCTGTCATCCAGAAGCCCTGTATGCTAAACCCAAACCCCTAAAGGCCCTAAAGCACTCAAGCCATGAGGCTTCGGGGCGAACCCACTCCTCCTGGTTTTCCTTCTGTTGCAGCTGCAGTATGGCTGATCGGGTCGACCGGATCCAAGTGTCAGCAAACTGATCGATCTTGGCTCTTGTCAAGTAGGCCTAGGGGTGAAACAGGCCTAACATAAGCATGAATAAGCCCCAAATAAGCAATAACATGGCCCAAAATAACCAATAATAGGGCTAGGGCTTCGGCCGCTTCGGCTCTGGCTCCCTTTGGCTCAACCCTGAACCCTAAACCCTCAGCCCCCCCCAAACGCAGAGCCTCAACCCCAAACCTCAACCCTCAGCCCGAAGCCGCAGAGCCTCTAACCATAATCCTAAAGCCGAGTTGCGCACAGAACCCCTGAAGCCCAAGAGCCCGACAGCATCTAACAAGGACCTTTTGACGACCCTAGACCCTCCTTAGTCCGTCAGCCAAACCTCGAAGTCCTAACAGTACAGTACTTCCTTTCAAAAGCCCTAAGATACTTCTATATGCCTAGATCAAGACGGCTTGTAGCGTTGCACCCGACGCTTACGTGACGAGTGCTGGAATTCAATCATTAGACCAGGTCCGACGCCGAATCCAGAGAACCCAAGCCCCCCTTTAATTAGAGAGCAGAGGACATCATCAGACTAAGGCTCTAGGGTTTACGAAGGCATTTTTCCTCACAACCCTTAGTACCTTAGACGACCATAGGCATCCCCATAAAGCCTTCAAAAAAGTAGGCTCTCTGGCAATCGTGGACCTGTGGCGTCAATTTGGCCAACCTGAAATGGATCCGTTGAGCATGTGCTGTCTACATAGAAGGGGATGCCATTAACTGGAACGTGCACCACAACGTTTGCAACGTGCTCGCTAGAAGAGGTACTGTATTTAACTTTGCTATCCTCCCGGGTCAAAATCGAATCCCAACCTCGGCAGCAATGTCACAACTATGCCCCTCAACCCTAAACCCTAAACCGTGTATGACGTGTTCATGATCTCATCCTTAAGCTCGGAACCCGAAACCCCTAATTAAACTATCGGAACTATCGGTGCCTGGAAAATTCCAGTAGTCCTGCCCTTCATATAACCATACAGTACCATCATCGAGCACAAAGAAGCTCACAGTCATAGCTGAGGCGCCCAAAAACTGAGCCTAAAGCTAAAAAAAGCTTTAAATCCTCTTTTAGGATGCCTCGGGCCGGAGGTTGGCCAGGCAGTTTGTCTCATTTTGCCGTTTCAGCGAAAAGCGGATTAGTGAGCTTCCGAGGCGCTTGCACAATGAAAGCGGGCCTATACGGGGCTTTGATATTGTTTGGATTTCATGCAGAGTTCTAGGTGGCGTAGATGGTAAGGGCTCGCAGATACTAGTGACTAGTGCTTCGGTGTGGGACGAATACTTGTCATACCTGATCTGCTGCATGAACGTATGAACCTCTATAAGTAACGCAACGTTGACTGCTCTGTCGACATTCTGGCCAGCAGGAGCAATAGTCGCAGCTGCTAAGGCTGCTTGTGACAAGCCGCATGAGTTGCAATCGAATATGCGCCCATGCTGCATGTGCTTGCTGACGTAGGTCTTCAAAAAGATAAGAGGGTTGTCGTGACTGCGGCTGCCTCTGCACTACAGGCATGCATTGAAAACCTTTTTGCAACACAGTTTCTGATTTGGCAAAGGGCTCTGTGTAATGCTGCCCGTATGTCCTGTGTACCTCGTTCTACATGATTGCCACCACGAGAAGGAGCTGCTTCTTCGCTACACCTCAGCTTCCAGGAGGGCGGTGGCTCATCAGACAGCGACTATGTACTACTTCTATCGTCACCACTGCTGCTACTTCGACTACACTACACAGCTGCCACGACCACAGTCGCTGCGGTTACCACTGCCTCTATCACCACCAGAAGCTCTGCCTTTCGCATTGACCTGCACCGGGCGATTTCGCCACTCTTGCTACATACTGCACTGAACCGTAGTATGGATTCCACAAAGCTTGTACTACCACGGGAGATCTCGGCATTTTTTTCTTGGGTTCCTCCAGCTTCATCATAGCTTTCGATGATATTCCGCAAATCCTAGACCCTTACTAGACATGATGTTCGACCTAAAGCCATTCCAAGCCAAACAGTTTCAACAGAAGGGCAACGACCAGAAGAGCATCTTTGCAGAAGCTTGACCGCAATAGTGCCGTCACTTGTAACGAACTGGTGGAGCTCGCTTCGTTGTCAGGCCCTGTTGAGGTCGTCTCTTGGGCTGTCAGCTCGACCCGCTTTTCCCTTGAGCTCCTTGCAATCCTGAGAAGTAGCGGAGATCGCGCATAGATCGTGGTAGTTTCTGACCATATAGGATACACACGTGGCAGTGTGCATACATGTGTCTGTGGGATGCGAGTGTGCATATATCTATCGACGCAGCTTTCTCTCCCAGTTTCTGTCTTGCTCTCTCTTTGTTTCAAGTACTGCCAACTTTGTTTGCACATGCACACATACTGGTTTGCTTCTGGCGCATATATGTCTGTACGAGTGCATGAACCACTATGCGCATGCAGAATCCCACATGCGCATACTTTTCCGCCTCTCTGTCTGTCTCCACAGAAGTTTGTAAATGCATGTAGGTATAAGTTATAAGGTATGCATGCTACAAATATGTTGTTTGTATGTTTGTATGTATGTAT
>CAJNJA010006514.1:0-12500 GCA_905231915.1 Symbiodinium necroappetens
GAAGATGATGATGACGCTCATGATGAAGATGGTGATGACGCTCATGATGATGATGCTGAACATGATGAATATGATGATGCTGAACATGATGAATATGATGATGCTGAACATGATGAAGATGATGATGACGCTCATGATGATGATGCTGCTGATGATGACTCTAGCTACATATATATGTATATATGATGTGTTTGTGTATATATATATGTACATATACGTATATATGTATATATATATATGTACATATATATATATATATACAAACACACATATATATATACATACATATGGCCATAGCAGCTTTTCTCTTCAAGATGCGTCGCTGGCTGGCCTGCCTTCTCACTCTGCTTGTGCTTCTCCGTGAGCATGGCCCCTTTTTTTGCCGGCCACACTTGCTGGCTTCGCATATTTTCCTATATCTCTTGCGCGATTTGGGACTACTGGCAAGGGGGGCCTGAGCAAAAGCGGCATTCATTCTCTGGCCTCAAGCCTCGACCCAATCCTAGACCCTGAGTCAAACCTAAGTCAAGTCAATACTTTAAACTCAGCCATACATCCTTCAAAACTCTCCCTAAAATAAAGTTTTGTTCTGAAGCCTCTTCAGAAATGAGCTTAAAACCCGAGCGAAAGCGCAGTTAGGCCCAAAGTTTACTTCAGCCTCTAGTGTTTCGCGCACCTGCCTGAACTAGAATTTTATTCGCGATTGCGCTCTCGCTGTGGTTTCGCGCGTATCCATGCAAAACGCCTCATTCTGGAATCTCTAAAAACGCAGGGGCGCGTACAGGCGCCGTAACCTTGTTTTTGCGTCAAGCTATCGGGGACTACAATTTCCAGACTTCTGTCTTGTGTTGAGCTGCTGGGGACGTACAATTGAAGTTCCAAATGTATGGGGTTTGTAGGGGGGAGGAGCCTCCGCGGGCGAGGGGGCGGCTTGACGGTATGCAAATACCATACTACTGCATATTGCTGAATAATCCAAAATATATCATGTTAGACAATATCATACTATACTGGTTAAATTAAATTATAGTACATGGTACATGGTATTATAGTGACAATATAGGAGAGGGGGGACGGTCTCAGGGGGGGCAGCCCCTCACCCCGCATTTGCAAACACAACGCTCACATGATTGAGCTGATTGAGATGCTTCATGAAGGAATGTCCACTGATGGCAAAGCAAGTTCGCATTGTTTGAAAGGCTTCAAAAAGGATTGTCCAGTGACAGCAGGACATTCTTTGAAGCAAGCTCGCATGGCTTAAAAGAGCAATGGGGGTTTGTGAGGGGGCGGAGCCTCGCGCGTGAGGGGGCGACTAGCCCGTTATCTTTTATAGTTCCACGCTATCCAGCTAACAAGCCATGAAGCTAGGATGCTACGAAGCCAGGCAAGCGCAAAAGCCAAGAAGGAAACCCCAAATGCCAAAAGCCTGAGCCAAGAAGCCCAAATGCCGAAAAGCCAAGAAGCCAAGGAAGCCAAGAAGGCGAGAAACCACAAAAACCAAGAAGTCAGGATGCTACGAAGCCAGGAAAAAGCAAAAAGCCAACAAGTCAAGAGGCCGAAGCCAGGTGTCCAAGAAGACAAAAGCCAGGAGACCGTAGAAGCCGAAAGCACAAAAATGCAAACCAAGACAGCAACAAATTCAAAAAAAAACACGAATTCCGCAAACACTACACTGTCGCTACACCTCCTTTTGAATCAGGGGGATGTAAGAGCAAGAGCAGGAGCAAAAGCAGGGCAAAGAACAAGAGCAGAAGCGAGAGTTCTGGCAGGAGCAGGAGCAGGAGCCACAGCAGGAGCAAGACCCACAGCTGGACCAAGACCCTTCCCGATGTGACAGTAGCCATCATTAAAAAAGCACACCCTAACAATAGCAATACTTCCAATAACACCTATCAAGATGATAATGATGATGGCAATAAGAAGAAGAACACTTTTCCAGTTTTTATTGGGGGGGGAGGGGCTCCTGCCAGGGCAAAATTATACAATTTCTGGTGTGTAGGCCCCAAACCCAAACCTAGGTCTGCACTGAGGTGCGTACAGCTCCATCCTCGCTTCGCCGTCGCCCTTCGGCCAGTGCCATCCGAATTTGGCTCATTCCTCGAGAGGCCCTGGCCTGGACTAAAAACATAGGGTTTTACATTTAGGACTTCCTTGCAGTACGGGTTTGTCGAGTTGGGCTGTTCAGCAATGCTCAATCCTCTGCCAAATCCCAGAGGTGTTCCAAACGGCTGCAGACGTCTTCTTCTTCTTCTTTTCTCATAGCTGCTAGAGCTGCTTACAAAACAAAAACCTAAAGTTCGTAGTCTTGGTGTATGCATGCAGCTCAACCATAGCACACTACAAGCTGCAGAGTTCAGGGTCCGCTCACCTCGTCACAGACTGCATCTTCGCATCGGAGAGGGCATGGTACCTCCCAGTACTCTGCGGATGAAGTCTTCATTTCCGGAGGGCCGGATTGGGCAATAAGTTGGTTCTTGAGGTCTCAAGCCCTACCAAACCAACCCTCAGTTGAGTCGGTAAGCATAGCTCTAAATCTCACAGCTTACACGCAGTAGCGCCAGTAGCGGAAACCGTCAGCTTCTGCTCTTGTGCTTGCGTGAATCTGAAGCTTCGAATGGACGACGATCGCGAGTTTAGGGCTTTTGTTTTGATCAAGTCGTCTTGGCAAAGCGTTATTGATGCCCACACCTACTCCCAAAAGGCTTCTGCAAGCTGCAAGCCGAAAGGTGGTAGCGCACCGAGAGGAACCAATTCGAGACCTCTGCACTGGGGCGCTGGTCACTTGGCCTGTCAGCTGCATGAGCACTTGGGTCTTGAGGGTTCGGCAGGGTTCCGGTGATGTCGCAAGTAGATTCTAGGCCTCAGGTTGCAGGGTGTAGGGGCAGGTCCCCGCACTCATCACGAACCACACAGACATGAAGCAAGAGAGAAACCCAAAACCAGAGCCCTTGGGCCCTCAATCTCTACTCTACCAGCGTAGATGTGGCACACCGCATGCGGGCCGATCAGGACGACCGCGACCACGACAAATACCAGGTCACGGGGAGATCACCAAGAGACCAGCCGGTGGCCACAAGGCTTCCCCATGTACTGGCGGGATTCAGTTTTTGGGAACTTACAATGAATCACCGGAATCTGTAGATAATGGGGCTTGAGCGCAAACGTTCCCACCGGGAACCGCGTTCCAGCAGGCGCACCTGCCACATGCGCCTCGTGGTTGTACTAACCAATCCTCTCCACAATGAGCCTTAAGCTCGCAAGTCAGAGTCTTGCTTTGCTGATAGCGGCCTCTCTTTCGAAGGCTCTGCCACGGGCGCCCCTGCCAGCTCCTGGCCATGATCGAGGAAGACGGCTGTTGGGATTCAGAGGCTTCGCTGTGGTAGGCTTGTGCCTTCGTGGCCTTAATTCGTATGATTCTAGGTTTTGGATGGAGGGCCGAGGAGCGCAAGGCATTGGGCCACGGTTTACAGCAAATTTTGGCTTAGTCTTGGGCCGGCAGCTTTCTAAAGTCGCACGAAAGCCCACGCTGAAGAGCCAGGAACCGAGGACAGTGACCCTGCCCAGCCAGACGCTACTCAACATACTAAACCCCCGATCAAATCACACCACAAAGTCAATAACCGAAAAGCCAAAACTAAGAAACTCTGACGCCTGCAAGTCCCAGATCCGAGCCCTGAACCTGAGAGCTACGGCCCCAGATCCGTCAGGCCTTCGCGGAGCTGAGTGCAGAGAGCTGGGCCAAACCTGTTCGGACTTGCAGTTCCCTTTTTGTCGTGAGAGCTTCGGGTTTCCATGATGGGTTTGCAACGGAGGGCTGACTGCCTGTGGTTGGCGTGGGCACCAGGCCCGAAGATGCAAACAGGCCGTGCTTAGCAGGCTTAGCATGCAAGTTGCAACTTCGGGCATAGAGAGCAGCCGGAACCTCTATGGATGTCTCTCTCGGCCTAACGCCTGGAAGCTCTGCGCCTTTCCCATCGAGACTGAGAACTTGCAGCTGCAAGGCTGGAGCTACACAAGGGTTGCCGGGGAAGTGGCCAGACAGATTGCGTTTTACCTCCAGGACGTTCGCCACGGCAAAAACAGTGTCCTGGACCGCGGGAAGCGGTCGGGAGCTGCGCTAGTGCAGCTAGGGAGAGATGCAAGGTGTATCCTAAGTCCAGCAGAGACCCTGTGTAAGCACAAATCGGATACCAACTCCAAGCACACCAAGGTTGGGCAAGCACCGCGCAAACTCTGCATTTTTACTTTAGAACGCAAACCGAGAGCCCCACATGCTCACCTCACTGCAACACTCAGACTACTGAACAAGTAGTTTCCAAACATCAGCAGTGACCGGCAGCCTGGAACACCTCCTTTGCGTCATCTCCACAGCTGTGGCCTACAGCCTGACAACGTCAGGGTCTGAGATTCTAGATCTTGTAGGCTTGAGATACTCTACGGTTTTAGGATTTCGGGGCATCCAGATTTACATATTGGTTCTGGAAGCTCAGGTGCGCCGTACACGGCATGCCTCCTGAATCCTTTGTATCGCGCTTCTGGTTGCAGCCTCTGCATGTAGGGGTCATGTATCAAAATGTCAACAATTCAGATTCTACAGCAAGTCATGTTCGACACAAGTAGACATTACATGCAGCAGCCTCGGCTTCATGATATTAGCTTTGGGCCTGTGTCGGCTTTGGGGCTTTAGATGGGTGCGGAGCTTCCAACTTCCAAACTACGGGATGACAGGGGCGTTCGGGCTCAACATACCGAAGGCAGTACGGGGCTGGTGTTCAGTTAGCAAAGGTTGCTTGGGATTGTCTTGTCTTTTTGCCATAATATTTACACGCCAGGAATACTGAAACCCTCAATGCATGCACACCTTGATCCATCTGCTCGAAAACGGCGATCTTTTCAGTACTTACATTTTTTTCTGTGGCAAATCGAAACTCCCGCAAAAGCTCAGCCTGGCCGAACACTGTAAACTGAAGTCCTCTCCTCCGCGGAAGTCTCTGCAACGCCCAGTGCCACGTGGCCGGTGGCAGCTTCCACAGCCTTCAGTGAAGCTACACGGTCGCACGATTGAGAAGTGTGAGGTTTAAACGTTTAAGCTCTTGTTTGACGTTGGAGATGGAGGTCAAAGCTTCAGATCAGAGTTTCCACTGCAAAGCTGTTCTCAGGCCCTCAAGGTTCAGGGCCTGTCTTCAAAGTCTCGTGATTTAGGACCCAGGATGTATGAGTTGGGGTTCGGTCATTGGTCGCCGCTTCAGGATGGAGGGGTTGAAGGAATGAGAGATTCAGGGTCCGGAAAGTTGGAGCCGACATGAAAGCCTGCAGAATGCCCACATTGTGGTGGTCTGAGTTGGGTATGAAATTAAACGGTATTCGCACAGGCGCGATAATGTCCATGCGTGCCAGATGTTGTTGGATGATCCTTTCGTCTTGCTAGCATGGATTGGGCCGGGGCTTGAAAGACCTCGGCGCCAGCTTTCAGGGAAGAGCGGCCGATGACGCGGAGATCTTCGTGCCTTCGGGGGAAGGGTTGAAGGAAGGTTCCGGGACTGACCGGCTCCGAGTTTAGAGTGCAAGTTTCAGGTGTAAGGCTGGTGGTGGTTGGTTTCTACTTTCAACGTGCAGACAAACACAGTGAGACCAATAATCAACGTTTCCGAAGAAAAAGAAATCGTTCATCCATTCGACATGAAGGTCCTTCTCTGGCACGAAGGCTGAGGCTGGAGTCTCTCTGTGTACTGGGATTCCATTGCCCGGGACCCAAATCGCACAACCTCCACCTGTTATCCCTGCATTGCTTTTTCTCAGACAGTAGCCCTGTTCAGTTCCTGGAACCGAACTATCTAAGACTCCTGAACTTCGAGCCTGGTGACTTGACAAAAGGATGAGAGCACATGACTTCAGGCGCATGGCTTTCGGGATTGGCATCCCAGACTATGGTCCATCGCAAGACAAACAATTTCCGTTTGAGAGCCTCCCTGTATGGCAGGCCGGATCTCTAAGATTCCTGGATGAAGGCATAGCGAGTGCGCGAGGGTTCAAATGAATGTTTGGGACTCAAGACCGTGTTTCCAACATAGCACCTCCAGGGTCCCAAATCTAACAATCCCTTCGAGATCTGCCCGAAGCATGGCCCGGGAGATGGGCCACCGTTCGGAGTTAGCCGGTAGCTCGCGGCAGAGTTGCCCGGCCTGTGGCAGACAGACTTCTGTGAGTTTTAGAGGTCCGTTGAAATTTGAGGGCTTCGAGCTCCCAACATGGAAGAAAAGGCTTGCGCAGCCCAAAAGGCGACGCCTCAAAGGTGTAAAAATACCTGGTGTAGAGTCTAGGGCCTGGTGAGGCACAAATGTCACGAAAGTGCCGGCCATTAACCGGTTCCCGCAGTCCAAGCACATGAAGCTCTACAGCCTGCAGATGCCTTCAGACTACATGCCCCCGCCTAGCCGTAAATCCTATATACGTGAAAGCCACGGCTTGGGTTGCGGGCCGTGTGCCCGACGACAGAAGCCAAGTGAAAGGCCAAATCCCCGGCCAAGGATGCCATAGACCTCATTCATGGATAATGGTTCAGAAGTCCGATTTCGGAGAGTGCGGACGGGAATTATAGGTCTTCGAACGAGCTTCCCATCACTCAAGATTGACTCAACAGGTTAAGTTTTTCACTAGTCATCTCTGAGTCTGGTGGTCAAAATCTTTGGGGGCCCCTTCAAGCTCCCAAGTCTGACAGCTCGAAAAAGGAGCTCGAACCGTCTATGCTCGTAACCTGGAGGCCGTGATCAACACCCAATTTGCAGAAGCTAGCTATGCGGCTTTCACGAGATCCAAAACCGCGAATCAGCTCCTTGCCGCTTCTTTTCGCACTAGGCACCACTTTGTCAAAGCAAAGAAAAATCCAACTCGCAATGGGTCTGCGGCTGGCTCACGACTCGGGCCCCAGAGGCGACTTCTCTTGCTGCGCCGGGAACCTACAGAAATTTACAGCCATTTCGGTGTTCAGGATGTAGGGCTTGCATTTTTGCCAAAGCTGCGCGTGTGTACTATGCTTCCTGATACATCGGTGGGGTCTGTCGGGTTTAAGTTTGAGGCTTTGGCTTGCAGGACTGTCGATGTCGAGTCGCTTCCGGTTTACTCTGTGTGCGCATGCCTGTATGATTGTGCGGGTGTGCTTGTGCATGCTCATGGTCATGACGAGATCAAACAAGTGCTCGGAAAGTAAGCCATAACTAGAAGCCAACCTGCCACTGGACATGCAAAATGCGGTACAACTCGGAACCTGCAGATGTCAGTGATTGCTCGTTTCCCCTCAGCACAGTCAGTTAATTTTAATATCCACCCGAAACCGTCGACTGAGAATTCGGTGGAGCCCTACCGCCAAAACCTCTTCAAAACTTTAGACTTCAAATTGTCGGACATCCAGATCTATCCAAACGCTTTACGAATGTGTGTGTGTGTGTGCTTTGTTGCGCCTCGAAGCGGCCTTCGGGTAGCCTCGGGGTGTTTCTGTGTTCAGGAATTCAGCAGCGATTTTGGTGGTTGGGGTTAAAGCCTTTCGGTTGAGATTTTTTGTGGCATTGTTTGCTGTAAGGTGGGGTCAAGGCAGAAGTCAAGTTTCAAAGGGTTTGCTTTACAGTTGTTGGGGTTTCTGTTGCATGATGCACAAGCACAGTTTCAATCGTGAAGTCTGCGAATCTTAAAACCGCAGGGTGAGCGTGTCGGGTTGAAATGCAGTCAGGGCGAACCACCACAAGTACTAAACATCCCTCTCCCAACCGGCATTCCTGCAAAATTTGAACATGCGAATCAGGTTGCACTCTTCTGTGCCACCTCGACAAACTTGTCATAATTCCGAGCGCAGCGCATGCCCCGAACATCGCAAGCCTTCAGCGACTGCGTGGCTGCCTGGGGCTTTAGTGCTTTTCTTTGAAGAAGATTGTTTGGTGGGTGTACACATAGTCTCCCGACTCCCGCCTCCTTAAATGCACCCTGCACCATGCCTGCGCCACGCCGAGTATTGAGCCGGCCAACAGTCGACTGCCTGCCTGCCCATAAATGCTTGCAGTGCATGCCCGCAGTTGCAGTGTTTCAGTTGGGGTATCCACAATCATAACAAGACCAAGCACAAAGCATCCATATGAGCCGAAAACCACACAAGCAACAACGGCAACAGCAACAGCAACGGCAACGGCGACCGCAGAAGCAGCAGCAGCAGCTGTTGTTGGTGGTGGTGGTAACTGGCAGTCGTAGTAGCAGTGGTAGCGGCAGTAGTACTACTGGCAGCAGTAGTAGTAGCAATAATAATTAAAGAAGAAGTAAACAAAGAACAAAAGAACAACAACACGAATAACAAGAGCAGCCATACAAGGGGCAGTCAAGCTGTGTGGTTGTAGGCTTTTGCTTGGAAGCTCCCCCCCCCACCCCACAGTGCAAAGCTTTGTGTTAATCGCTCAAAGCCCGTAATTGACACCCCGTAACCAAAGTCTCGGAAGCACAACTCAGCGGTGCCACCTCCGTCCTCCCTGTGGTAAAGCATGCTAAACCTCGAAAGCAGCAGCCCCTGTGGCTGAGTCCTCCAAGCTTTCTGCAGCCCAGCGCGTCTCTGTCCGCCTCAATAAAGCCAATGATCAAAACTGGCAGACTTGGACAACTTGTAAATGCACCCCACAGTCAAACCAAATCTCTAAAGTTACCGCCTGTCAGGTGGCCAACTCTTGAGCACACAATCCGCGCGTAAAGTCAGCAAGCTGCAAACCAACAAACGTTGTGATAGAGCTGCAATCCCTTCGGCGTTCAGAGCCAAAGCTTCAAACCACAGCTTTCAGTAGAAGGTTTTACCAATCTGCACTCCCTGATTCGATTATCCAAACTTTTCAACCCTCATATGATGCGAGTGTCGAACACCAACTCCAGCATGAAACCAAAATGCTTTCTACTGTACACAACTAAGCTTACAGCACCGCCGTTACCATCAAGCCAGTTTACACCTGCTCTTATGCCGAACAACAAACCCCGAAACAGGACTAGCCACTGCGCCATCCTTTTGTTTTGCACGTGTTCTAATTACTATACAGGGAGCTCTGTGCAAGGGGCCAACGATGCTGGAAAAAACTGCTCGGGGTTTTCGAGCCATCAGTGTGGCAAGGCTTTGCTACAGTGGCCAACCGAATCACTGAGATAGCGCACGCCACCCAGTTCACATCGTGTCCCACCTTGTCAGCGCAGAATGAAACCACACACGAAAGAGTTGCACACTTACTTATCTTACTTCTTGGCTGGCTTCATGGTTACCTCGCTGGAAGTACAGGCCTGGACCAGTCCAGCCAGCACCAAAATGCAATGAACAGAAAGTGTGATCTTTCCAAACGTGTGGAATTACTGCGCGGCTTCTCGCTCGAATTCAAGACCTTCGACTCATTGCAATAAGCCGGATATGCGCACAGTCTCTGTCCAATAATGAAGTTCAGAGATCCAGGTTGGGAGTTTGGGTTTGCAGAGGGCCGAAGCAGTGGAACATGTTCACGCTCAGGAATCATGCTGCAATCATGAGACAACCGAATTGCATGAATTGCGATTGTCCCACTTCACTACCATCGGCAACAAGGGTTTGTGAATATAGGATTGGCGTCCATTCACGACTTCCAAGCTTCGGGTTGCCAGCCTTCGCGCAGAGGTGTCACTGTTGCTGTTATTGCTGCTGCCGCTGATACTCTGCAAATACAAGTTTGTGGGCATCCAGATTTTGGGCGTTCATGCTCGCACAAGGCTCAGCTGTACACCACGATGTTGGCAAGCCCCGAAGCCCGGTAATTTTTTCTCTGGCTAGGATCTTCCGGGCACCCTTGCTTGTCGCAACACGGCGACGACATCCTCAAGTCCAGTAGATGCCTGCCGTACTTTAGCTACGCTCAGGGGCTTCGGCGCGTGGCTTTGCAGGGTGGCTTCGAGCAGGGGTCGAGGACCCACCGCTTGAACTCTGAACGTTAATCCCTGCCCTACAGGCTCGCATCCTCCAAGAAACCTGGCATTCACTGGCTCTGGTACAACTCCGCTTCGGACTGAAGGTCTTGGGGCCAAGCTGGGGGAACTTTCATGAGTTTTGGGGTCTTCTCTTTGAGCGTGCATGATTGATTGGAGCATTACCAAGAACGTTAGCCTGCTCACAAAACAAAAACATGGAATCGTCGCAAGCATGTGCTGTACCGTCCTGAAGTACAGAAGTCCTTCTGACCGAGTTTATTTGAAGTTTTGCCTCTGCAGAGCTGATTTAGACATCGGCAAGTAGTTCCTGTGTTGAATTTCGCTTCATCGCAGCTTCATCCCCACACAATGGCTCCGGAAGGCTTCTTTGGGGAAAGATGTGGCTTGCGTGTTGCTTGCATGCCTGACCGTGCAAAATTCAGAGGCCCTGTGGCTTGTGTAGCGTGCCGGAGCTTTCGGCTATGGAAACACCAATGTCCTAAGTCTAGGGATCAATGCTGGGAGCCTTGACTTCCCCCATTGCCCCAACACAACAGACCCTGAGCGATGCATTTCACCATGACTGCAAGCCGACTCCAGCATTTCACGGGCCACCTGGCTGAAGAGGACCGCACAAACGTAGAACTCACTCTGAGCCGATGTCCCGAGCCCACACTGTCGCCTCGGGCTTAGGTTCTCAGCTCAGGTCATAGTGTAGGGATTGGGGTGAAGAGCATCACGGGGAGAGATCGGGGTCGCAGGGTGTTTTCGTTTCAGTCTTTGAGGGCGCCTGGCCTTCGTCGCTTCGTATCGCTGTAGTCTGAGGATTCTGCACTTCGAACTGAAGCCAGGTTCTCCGTGCCGCGGCATTTGAGCTCATGTCACAGAGCTTGGACGGGAGGCGTCATATACGCTCAAAACGAAGTCCACGTGAAATGCAGTTCAGCTCGTCGGAAAAACAACCTTGTTCTGGGGTGGCGTGGACAGCAAGAGAATGAGATATTGGCAGTTCGTGGCATGCCAATGGGGTTTGTCAGTCCGTGCCGTGGCTGCGTTCATCACAAATTTCCCAGCTGGTCAGCTGCACGACAAGCCGGCATGTTGCCTGTACAGATTCTCGGGTGCTGTCCCGGCGAACCTTTCGAATCTAAGCAAGGCCGTTCAATTCCTCAACAGCAGGTTGTGGACCCTCAGGAGCTGCAAAACCAGAAGCATGATCAAACCAGAAACGAAACTTATGAAGCCCTTCACTCAGCTCAAGGGGCACCAGTTCCTGCGGCGCGACGAAGATCAATCGTCTCGCATTGGGCGTCTGTTGGGTTTGCGACTTCTAGGGCCTGAATAGATTCTAGTTTAGGGTCTTCTATCTATCTATCTATCTATCTATCTATCTATCTCTCTTATATGAGAGAGCTAGGCAACCCGTGGAGTAGAGTTGGGGTCTGGCTTCAGTTTTGGGGTTTGCAATTGGCGGCCACACACAGGAGATGCTAGCTTTCAGCTTCTTGAATTCAAGGTCGCCTGTAGCCGCACAGTGTGCGAAACTTTGATGGTTTAGGAGTTGCAGGATGTTTTTCGATCTTGGTTTGGGCGTTTCTGATTGTAGTGTTCTGTAACGTTCGGCGAAAAATGCCATCTGATGTATCCGCCTTTCCTCACAAATCTTGGCAGCGTTCCACCCACGCCTTCAGAATACAGCACATGCTGACAAACTGATGATCGGTGCAGTTCGAATGGATCTAGCCAACATCTTGGTATTAGAGACCTCGAGACTTCGAGCCACAGTACATGAGCATTTAGTGTCTTACACTGTACCGCGATCAAAGCTAAGTTGCCCTACGCAAGCAATTCCAATCCCGCACTCTTCATCGCTTAGGTCCGATCAAAACATCAATGAATCAATGAAGTTACGCGCCTCGACGCGGCCAGAATCCGTGCCGAGGAAGGAAGAAGAAATCGCCGAGACGTCTGTGCCGCAGTTGAGACACTTTTGAAGACTCATTGGGAACACTTGTGGTCAACCACCAGTTCCAACTTCCGGAAAAAACGCCGAAAGCAATTCAAACGAACGCATCTGGAGGCTGGCAAGACAAGCAGTGCAAACAACCACACACACACACACACACAGACAAACAACCATACACACACGCACACACACACACAATTTTAGTTTCGCTTAGCGTAATCAACAACACGCGAAAGACTACGCAATGATCTTGTGTCGGTCCTGTGTTGTGGTCATTTTCGTAGAGTCGCAGAGATCCCTGGAGCAGGTGCCAATACCCTATGAATTGAGACGTTTGTCAACAAGATCAAGATGCACAAACACAGCAGCAACAGCTGAAAGCACACCAACGAAGAAGCTACCACGACAAATGCAGAGCGAAGCAGAAAACCACACTGCAAGGACGCCGTATCAACTACATCAAAGCACACTGTTTATAAGACTGTAAGCAAAACCATGCAGTACAGAGTGCATGTGTTTCCGGTTTGCTCTGTCTCGCGGTAGAACTACATTCCGGCAGCAACAGAAGCAAAGGCCAACAAAAAACAGT
>CAJNJA010006515.1:0-16838 GCA_905231915.1 Symbiodinium necroappetens
CAGACCATCGCAGGGAAAGTATAGACGTGGCTAAATTCAAAGAAGCTTAAGGGTACCCTCATTAGGTTGAAAATTTCAGTCTGCATCTCGAGCCTATCAACCTCGGCTTGTTTAAGACCCGCAGCTTGCATTTTACCTCAATGCAGAAGTCAACCATCCACTTGGCATGTCTTTAAGCGAGATGATAGCCAAATTTTTGTTGATGAACTTCTTCCTTTTGTCCTGTACAAGCATAGACATTAATCAGTAAATATTACCATGAGAAGACCAGTTCTTGGTCTGGTTATTAGGCACGGAGTTTTCGTCTTCGCTTACAAGTGAAGCCTTCACTATGGGAAAACTCGAACTAATCGAACAATTGATAAGTCACGCCTGTACACGCAAACAAGCATTCCGAAAACAAAAACAGGAAACCCAATATGCTCGCTTGGGTTACGGACTTCGTAAGACAAAGATATAAGATATCGACTTGTGTGTGCTTTGCGTTTGCATGGGGGGGGTCCTTAATTTGCCTTAATGCTTTAACATGTGCTTACAGTACAGACCTCTGATCAGTACAATAACAGAAGCCCGCAACACAATGGCAGCATATATGATGGGTTAATGGTCATGATTTGCTACGTGAAACAGTTTGACAGTAATTTAACACAAAAGACAACACCCAGTTCGACCAACAAAGAAATGGACATGACTTCCTTCAACTCATGCACATACTTCAGATGAGATAAACTCAGAACAAGCATGTAAGGGTTTGCCGGTATTAGGCCAAGATATCAAGGACCAACCTGCTGAATACAAAGTGTAACCAGCAACCACATGTTGAAACATTTTGTATGTCCAACAATATCATCCAGCTTCAATGTATTACCGGACTAACCCATGGCTCCATTAAAGCACAAGTGTGAATATTCAGGGACTAAGACTTGGTAGTTGCACACCCACCCAGAATGTCAGAATGTGATAAACACGGGACTCAACACTGATATGTGTACCTGATAATGTTTGGTTGGCTTGCAATAAGGTAAATACCAATTGCTGAACAGTGAACAGACTACCCAGACATAATCGCACAGGAGTGATTAACCTACAAAGAAATGAGGAGGTACATTTATGGGGTAGTAAAATTGAAGGAAGCAGAACGGCAACTCTAACAACAACAAAAACAACAACAGGGATGTTGGCAATGGTAACTACAATATTGGTAAATGTAATGCTAGAACTACACCGACTACACTTGCTACAATCATTTGCCCATAGCAGAATGTATTTGTAATCTAGGTACAGCTAAGAATGGAAGTGGGTATTGGACTAGCTTGGAGGTGTGTGGCGATTATGCTTCACTACACATACCGACACCTAAAATACAATAGTGCGTCACGGGCTGCTACGAATAGCTGCTGCTGCCGAAATTCACTGTTCTTTTGGCGAATACACGTAAAATCTTAGTGTAATGGCTTTAAGATTACAGCTAAACCGGCATTTATCTGGCAATACAGCTTGGTGTTGCATATACGACCGTATGAGGCAGTGAAATACTGGACCAATGCTAAAACAAACAGTGTAATGCTCGAAGTTGCATCCCAAAAATCACGAAACACTGTGATGCTCAAAAACTTTGGACCGGCCTGGCCGTAGAGAACAAAATTTCGGAATTAAAATTTGTTGAGCATTACAGTGTGTCCTGAGTTTTGAGATTGGAAATTTTGGATGTTTTTGAGCATTACGAGGTTTCGTGTCTTGCGCAAAACATTGGAATGCTCAACAAAACCCAAAATTTCCAACCCCGAACCTCACGAAACACTGTAATGCTCAAAACCATTCCAAAAAACCCAACATCTTTTGGAAATCTGGTCCCGGCCTGGCCATAGATGCAAGGATTTTGGGAACTAATTGTTGCTCGCGGGTTTGCCCGGATTACTCCTTCAAACACCCAGAACGTTTGCAGATGAGGGGTGTAGCGTATGTATAGCTGTATATATATATATATGTATGCTTAATTAGTTGTCTATACAAGACATGAGTATAGAATATATGCGTATATGTTACATATAATTATACATATATATATATATATACACATATTTAATATAAGCTACGGGCATATTATTGATTACAGTTATCAAACACTTCGGAATATCCAGCGCAGCTGTCCGCTGTGTTTGGACACGGAAAGCGTTTGAATGTGGCTTGGGGCATAGTCTTGCATAGTTATATTTCGGAACCCTAACCCTAAGGAGCAGTTTTGGTGACTGTTTTTGATTCTACATTGGGGTTGAGGGCTTGAGGTTCAGGAGCCTCCCTTCTTGGCTTGTGGCTGAGGCTGAGGGCGTTGGCTTCAGAGTTTAGGTTTCGGGGTTTGAGCTTTCACAGCCTCAGGCTAGCATGTAGGAAGGTTATCGTAGTGGCATTGCGGCTCAGAGGCTGAGACTTAGGGTGAGACAGACCTGGTCTCCTGAGTAGATACAGGGCGCGGCGTGGAGTATGGGCCTCTTGAGTCAGACTTTGTGGCTCAGGGCTTACCCCAGGGCTCTCAGGGTCCGAAGTAGGTAATAATTAGGACCGAGTGAATGAATTCAGGAAACCAGTTTCCAGGTGGAGTGTACGTCTTTCTAGGCTTTACCGGATCCTTGTAGCAACTGATCTCGCTCCGCTTTACACAAGGCAAGAGACTCCTCCCGAACCTGATTGGAGAAAAGTGAGGGTTTAGCATTTAGGATTGCCAACAACAAGAAGCTCCAGATTCGCTGGCGCCAATCAAGTTTTAAAACAAGGGTTGGCCATTTAACTCCAGGCCTTAAAATTAGGCGAGACGCCCGGATGCTCTTAGACTAAACAACAGCCGAATCCTACATCGTTCTCTTCCACCCGAGAACCCTTAACTTGCAACCCAAATATCTCTTAAACCCCAAGCAACCAAGGCACCAACACCGGTTCAATGCCGTAAACCCCACAGCAAACACTACCCCAATAAACCCTAAACACCGAAGAACACAGAACCAGCACGTCCCAAAACACACCCTAAGTAACCGTACCCCCAAACCTTAGCAACACAGCCAGCCTGCTCCGCAGCTTCGCTGCAATCGGCTGCTGCATCTCAGCATGCCACAGGATCTCTAATCACTCTAATCCCTGATGGGCTGACCTGTAGCTCCAGGGACTCATTAGTTGGTGGGATGTACTGCTACATCCTCCTTAGATATCTTTTGCTGCATGGGGATTGGGTTCAGGCCTAAAGAGGGTGGCCATCTCGAGCCTTTTCATGCTTATATGGCTGCGGACCTATGCAGTCCTCGGCCAGAGTCTTGTGTGAACCTGTGGGAACTCGGCGGCGTAAGGGTTCATTAGATTTCAACCAAAAGATCAGCAAGGGTTTCTGATAGGGTTCGGTGGTCTAGGTGGCTTCAGGCTGAGGCTAAGGGTTTTCTGGCTTGAGGGCATTAGGGATCCTGAGGGCTACGATTAGCCAAGCTCTATAGGGGCTCTAAAGGGGCTTGTGGCCTACGGGGTTTCGGCTTGGGTTTCGTATGGGATTTTGGGATAGGGGGTCGAAGGCTGGGGACCGGATTCCTCATGGCTAGGTTCAGGGTTCTACATGCTTGCAGAAAGGCATGCATGCCACCACTACACATATGCGTGCATGCCTGTGTGTATGCATGTCTGTCTATCCGTCGGTATGTATGCATGCATGTATATCATGTAAACTCTAAACCCTTCAGACCCTGAGTCCTGAACCCTTTGTGTTACGCGGCCTAGGAAGACCCTGTGCGAAGGAAAGCCTAGAATGGCCTAGATGAGAAATCGAAATCTTAGACCACAAACTCTGAAGCCCAAAGCCAACCGTATTTCGAGCGCAGAGCATCGTTCGACTGTTTCTACACGGCAACAAGATTGCGAAGCCTTACTATTGTTTTACAACCTTGCGGGGGCCACTTGACCAATGTGGGGCTTACGGCGCAATGCCGTTCGAGGGGGAAAAGTACATGATGAACACCGGATATGCCTTAGATCAGAAAGCAAGTGAAACGTCATCGAAGCAACTTTGGCGCCCACAGCCTGCTGGGAGCATTGCTCAGGGTTGCAATTTTCGCAAATTTTCTTAGATTTCTGGCATTGACTTTTGGATTGAGAGTCCATAGCCGGGACTTTGGTGCCATAGTGCTCTTTACATAGAGATGGCATCAAAACTTCTCAAGTTGCGAAGCTGCACAACAACACTGCATTCAACCACGAGCCCGAGCCCGGCCCCTGCAACCAAAATCCCCCAAGCACCTAAAGTTTCGTCGACCCAATATCCCTGAATTGAAGGAGGAGCCCTGAACCCTTACTGGCCCGTACCAAATTTATCAGGTTTAGGGTGTGGAGTTTTTGCCATACACATAACCGACCACATCACTATTGTTCGTCTTGCTGAGTGATCAACGAACCCGCCTGTTGTGATATCAAGTGCTTGCGGGGTCCGAGTTCAAGATCCCCATGAAACCGTAAACTCCACTACAACCAAGCCCTCAAGCCAAGACTCGAAATCACCCAAGTCCAAACTTCCAAGCCCCACAGCCGAAATTCTACACAGCTTTTTACCGAGGGTTCTGAAGCCGAAGCTCCACATCCACAACACCCTAAAAACCCCAAGCTGTCCTCTTCTTGAGGAGGTTACCGCAGCTGGGTCGACGCTGTTGCGCGACCAGGTGGAGGTCGGTTCAGACTTGCCTCCAGACGTCATTCGCGGGCCGGAAGCTTGGGGCTTAAGGGCTTTAGGGCTTTTTTTGAGTAATTCAGTTATTACATATGGGGGAATTTGGGGATTGGGGTGTGCATGAAATCTGGAGTGATAGCTCTTCACAAGTGAGCTTCCTTACCCAAAACAAGAAAACCCAAGCTCTCACTTCCATGCGGAACATTCCAGTGTTGCATTCCCAGGCAGGCCGTGCGAAACGGACAGACTTTAGCTTCGTGGTGCAAACCAGGAACAAACGCTCATCATGCGAGAGTGTTCATGCGGCGTCGTTAGCTGTAGCAGTTGCCACCAGAGCACGTGCAGGGGGGGGGGGGACGTTGGCGGATCACCTGCCTCGCGCTGGCACGAGTCGCCTGTTTAAAAGCTCAGAAGAACTAGCCCATGTGAGCCCGAAGGCCGTCAGAAAGAAGGTGGTTGCTTCCGCCAAGACGTGGCTGCGAAGGTTTCACGTCTGGAACCACATCAAAGACTTCCGCCTTCTACTAAGATTCTAGTGGTTCTGCGCCTCCTGAACTGCCTCAATCCCAAGGTGTAGATGAGAACTACTTTCAGCAGTTTTGTCAGGCCCAAACTAGAAAGCCCCTCCACAACCTGTAGAAACTCTCTACAAGGAACAGAAAAAGGACCCTACATTCCGACACCTGATTCTTGAATACTGGTTTTAACAGAACAGAAACTTCCACACTGACAGATCAGCACGAAAGGCGAAAGGACAGGAACAAGGCCTGGGCTCGATTGTACAAGTCGTCCAGGTCGGGATCCAGGTGCTTCACCTTTCGTTGAAAAACGTCAATGACGTCTCTGTCAGGCTTCTCACTGTTTCCTCTCTGTTGGAGGCTGTTTCGGGCTTCGTGCAGGCGTGTACGACGCTTTGCTGGAGTAACTGGTACAGCAATTCTAAGCCCCTGCAAACGGGGCAAACAAAGTTTCCTTCCGGGTACGGCTGTTGCAGCCCAATGCCTCGAACCAGCGTCATGTTGCCTCTTTACACGTTGTGTTTGTGCCTCAGGGCCGTGGTGAACCTGTTGAGGGAAAATGGTGTCTTTTGGGCATTTGGCGAAGACGACGGCTCCTGCTACATACCAATCATCTAGGTCATCTTTGGAATACCGACACAGGGGCCATAGACTATGAGTGTAGAACAGCCGGGATGAAAACAGCATCGGGCGATCAACAACTTTTCCGCACAACTTGTCTACGTCCTGTCTCCACCCTACACACCCTGTATATCCCATTTTCAAACATATGAAACATGTGTCGCACTGACAGACCATGAATGAATTCATATATACCTTTCGTGGGAAAAAGGGCTGAGTTGAAGTCTTCACCTTCAGAAATGCACCAGTCGTGAACTTCACCACAGCTTCCATCTGTTGCAACTTTGCAAAGCCTTCCGCTGAAAGCATGAACTTTCGTAACGCAAATGACTGACTTACCAAAACTGCTTCATCAATGCCAAGCACCCATTTTCAAACCTCTCTCAGGAGTGTCGCCGCATGGGCAGATTTCACTTTAGCTTCGGCCTTTAGCATCAAGACTTCCGGATCATGAGGGAGCTCATGGCTTTCAACCTTTCTCGATGTCAGGCTGTACTGCGACGCCTAGACCTTACACATCTGAAGGGGCTCCGGTAAACCATCAGGGTCCATGGTGATGTCGGGTCTCGGGGTTGGGGAGTTCAAGTGGTCGGTCGTGGCAACATTCTAGAATGCAGCAAGCTAGGGAAAGAAGTCAAACGAAGCATGTGAAAGCGAGATGTGCACGAACCCCGTCGCGCAAACGCAGTCGAACTCGTGCATAACGCGAGGTTCTCGTCTCTGTGTGTGTGTGTGTGTGCGCGCGCACCCTTGTGCGCTTATAATCTGGCTTATGGTGCACCCAGCAACGCCAAACCAAGGTACTCTTAAGGGACAACTCTGAGGCTTTGGCTGGCTCGACGTACTGCAGCACCGTGCCCAGCAGCTCGGATCTGTCTGCACCTGTGGATTTGGTTTTCGAAGTTTACGACCTAGAGTCATCCATCGATGTGACATGTCCGCGACTACTCTTCAAGGGATCAGGAGAGGTTGGTGGTGGTCCACGATGTATAGGGTGGAGCTTCACAACGACCTACAACGGCAGGCCACATCTTTCGAAAGCTTACGGTTCATGGGGCTCGGTGAATTGACCCCCAACCCTTAAAACATAACTGAACTCTGAGTGCGGCACTCGGATCCCGCAGGAGTGTTCTGGCGACATGCCCTGCCTGAGTCGCACGAGTTCAGAATTCGTTAAGCTGTCGAGAATGGCACACGATGACAGAACTCCCAGCAGCTTCGGTCTAGCAGATTCCATATGTCGGTTTTTGAGAGCCAGCATTGAGCACACCAGCGAAGGCAGACGCATATTATCTGAGGGTAGGGCGGGAGGATCATGAAGAGTGAACCGGGTTTAGGCAAAACCTTATGCTGCTCTTGACTAGCCACTACGCCTAGGTATCCAGCAGTTTTCTCCCAAAGTAACAGGGCAAAGGTCAGAACTGTCTTGCACACCGCTCATCTCGAAGTCTGTCTCAAGGCAGCCTGAACCCTTAAAGCCCTATCTGCAAAGGTTGTTGCCCAACGCCACGCAAGGTATGTGTACCTTTATGCAAAATCGAAGGAAAAATCGCCGACTCGTATACATAGACAATTGGCTCCTTCGTAGGTTGCAGTGTGTTGAATGTTGATGTTCTTGACTACATGCAGGAGGTTTTTTGTTTGAAGGTCCTGCGGATTCGTGCCGGCGCGGAAGCAGAACCACCGAACATCATCTACATCCTTACAATGTGATTGTCTTTGCCTGCAACTATCTGCCCCAGAAGTCCTTGCAGACATCCGCCCCTACGCTATTAAGACCTCAGAGAATCAGCCTGGAAAACACATGCATGGGCAGATCGCTAAACCCCAGATGCAGCACCAAGAATGCGACGGCACCAAGTAAGCTCTGTGCTGCGGCATCCACCTCGAATGGTGTGGGCTTGGGGTTTCGGGTTTCAGTATCTGTTCTGGCTCCGGGCGTGCGTACGTAGTAGCTAGGGTTTCGGGGTATAGGGACTAGCTTACGGCTCGCCCCTTTTTTGACGAGTCTATTGCTACATTGCCGACTTTACAAGCAGAAAGAACTGTGGCATTTTTTCTAGTTGGCCATTTCTTCACAAGGGAATAGCAGTAAGTGAGCCAACGTCTCAAGAATGACTGAGCATACTCTTTGACGCCACGAAGCTCTACACACCCTGCAATCCGCATGTCATACAAAAAAGACACTGGACTAAAGAGCCCTAGTCCTACCGTTGACAGGCAGCCGGTATCTTCTCTTGGAGGGTCTACTTCAAACCCCAGGTCCGAAGCACCACCTGGGGTAAACGCTTCCTTTTCAGAGTAGTTGCCTCGCCTTAGGAGCCGGAGAGAGTGAACGGCAGTAAATAGGGAACGTTTAAACCCTTAGGCTTTCCAGCCTCGCATTCCAGCTGCGTGCTAAATTGCATCAACCACAATGTGGTCACGGGATAGCGCGCGACAATGCATGAAGCTCTCCAGTGCCAAACCCCATGTCCAAAAGGAAAGAGTTCCCTCAAACCCAAAACAAATCCCGGGGTCCTGGCTGGATTCCTGAATGCTAGATCCGGAAGCCCAAAGCAAATCCTTTAATGAACTCTTACAGGAAGACCTTAGTGCCGCCGTTTTTGGACAACCGTCCACCAATGCAATGCGCCTGCAGTGTCACAGCATGGCAGGAGCTGCAGCCTGAAAGGTTCTCCCCAAATCTTCCGTTGAGAGCTCTGAGACTTTGAGCAAAGGGTTGAAGTTGGACTCGGCAATACTCGTCCTCCATGATCGCAGATGTTGGGTACATTCATGCTGCAATTTAGCCGTCGAGTCTTGGGGGTAACACCTTCATGAATTCAGGACAGGTGGAGCTCGAGACTGGAGGAATTCGAGCATTATGGTCTGGGGCCCATGGCTTAGGGTTCAACCCTGAGGGTCAAGATGCGGAAGGACATCGTAAATTTCTAATCGGACACGCTTATGTCTCTAAACACCACTCAACCCCACCCCAGCACGCCCTACGGCTCTTGCTGCCAACACAGCTCATTCAACAACTTGCGTCAACATTCGTCTCGTCAAATAAACTAGGACTGCTGCCCGGTTGCCCCAAACAATCGCAACACAACATTGCAAATGTGCTTGTACTTGAACCCCAACAAAATCTTGACTCCAGTGCTTACTGGGCCACGCACCCCTCTCGGGCTTCAGCTTCCGCTGCCGCTCGACCTGCGCAAAAGGTTTAAGTGGGATAGGCTTTCAGGACAACACAGAAACGAAGTTCTCTGATACGTGATCGAGAGCTCAGGGAGAAGACGTCCCGGCAACGCGAGCTTCAGCTTTGGTTTCTGGGTTTCGTGCTTGGGAGCTTTGGAGAGTTGCACAGTGAAAAGCTTTCGAAATCCTCATACCTTGTTCTCTTTGTAAGAGCCAGCACATGTATGCGTGTACATAAACATGACGAATACAGAGATTTCTCCAAATACTAGGTATCAAAAGAAGTGAGTGAATGAATAATAGACTGCTTATGGCCTATTCTGCTGTATTTTCCTTCTGCCATAGGGAGAATACATTAGGTCATAAGGTAGAGCATAGACTAGGCCACACGGAATCCATTAGGCAATAGGGAAAACATCGGCAAGGTAGCCTGTGAAGGCCACTAGGTTTTGGCTGTGAGGCCCTCCTTAGGCCCTATGAAAATGCAGGCAACCTTCTGCTCCAGACAAAAAAGCCTGCAGAGAAGGGTCAGGAGAATATGAGCAGTGGGAGGCTTTAAGGGATCTGCGAGGCTGGGTCAGGGGAGGATTTGTAAGCGGGGTGTACGAGGCAAAGTCTAGGGGAGGATCTGCAAGCAAGCGCTTGGAGGAGCCTGCAGCGAAGACTTTAGGGGAGCACCTGCAGGGCAAAGCCTAGGGGAGCCTTCGCAAGGCGAGGGTTTAGGGAGAGATCCGCCACACAGGGACTGAAGGGAGGATCTGCGGCAGAGGGGTGTAGGGAGGCCCGAAGCAGTGCTAAAATACGCTGAAATGATTCTGCACGAGAAAAGGAGATTTTAGCCCTGTTAGGGGTTTATAGGGCTTCTATCGCATACGGCAACAGTCACCTTGCCGTCGAGTCATTTGCAGTGTTCCTGATTGCATAAATCAGAAACCTCCCCCCACCCCTCACTTTCCAGTTTCTTCGCAGTGCGGCCGCACGTCACTGGCCGCCTCTTCTGTAAGCATTAAAATTGGGAGAGAGCGGGTCTGCAGGTGCAGGGTTGGGACGCATGTGGTACAAATATGCTGAAAGTTGTGCCGTCGCGCGGTTGCAATTCCATGCCGCAAACGACACGGAAAGCACGGGACCCATCAGTGTTCCCCTACTGTTGCAATCCAGCCTGCCAGGGCGGTGGCAGAAGTTGGTGGAATGGAAAAAGTGTTGGCGCGCAACTTTTGGGGTGCAGGTAGCACACGTGGTGTCACAAGTTGGTGGTGGCACAAGTTGTTCTCATTTAAGAGCCGAAACTTGTAAAATCACTTATGACTTATGCCACCGCCAGTGCTGCCACAAAACTGCTTTGCACCCCAGTAGTTAGAAACCACCATTTTTCGGTGCCACCAACTTCTGCCGCCGCCCACTTGTGACACCAACTTGTGCCACCCACACTTTCACTACCTGGGGGGGGGGGGGGGTCACTGCCCATATCCTATATGCCAGGCCTCAGCCCTCAGCGATTGAATCTTTACGGCCAAGTTGTCCAACACCTGGCAAGGAGTTTCTGTGTTCCGGGGGCTTGGGCCAGGCTTGCTTTTCCTCCCTCGCTGGGGGTGTGGGACTTTGGGTTGAGCATGACCGCTGTCATCATCAAGGAACCAGGTGGAAGATTCCCAAGAACATTGAAGACACGGAATTCCCACTTCAAGCAGGCACTTATGAAGCTGCTAAGTATGCTCAGATGCATGCAAACATCCTAAGCTTAGTGGTTTGATAGAACCTGCAGGCAGAGCAAATAAATACAAACGACACGAACCAGGGACATGAGTCCTAGTGGTCCCTCCGTGCTTTCGAGAAGGCATCACGCCCAGAGTTAGAACCGTCAAGTGTAAAGCCTGAAGACTGTTGATGGGTGTCGAATGCTCGGAACTTGAGCTCTAAGCTGTCCCCTAGCTTGACCAATTGGTGACAGTAACAGCTTATCGAAGCAACTGCGAAACGAAAGCTTTCCCTTCTTCAGGATGCCTACTAGGGCCTTTATAAGAAGCTTCAAACGCTTCTGTGCTTGTTGAACATGACATCTGCAGTCAGGCCTGCTTGCCGTGCTCACTCTCCCGCTGTAGCTCCTCTAAGGGGTGATCCAAAGCGGAGCTCATAACATCTTGTCGGGTGTCGGGTCGAACATATGATGCTCTTCATGACGGCCCTCGACCAGGATCCAGAGAAAACAACCTGCGCAAGAGCTAGAGCACCCTGAAGATCACACAATTGCCGCATCAGAGTTCGCATGAACCCGAGAAATGTCTGGCTACCACCGTATGAGAAACAGCTTAGCATGATTAGCTGCATAACCAAATTCAGAAGAAATCTGTCCTTCTGAATAGCAGTTTTAGGCCTATGCCCTGACTCCAATTGTCGACTGCTGCATCGCGCAGCCTCCAGCTCCTTTTGAAGAGCTAAGCGACGTGCTCGGTCAGCCTCCACAAGGCTCATTCTTACGATTGTTGCTGGTGAGGCATGATTGGAAGTGAAGCATGTTGCTATTGTGGGCCCCTGTTCGTCTATTGAACTGTCATGCATTTCACTCTCTGTGCTGCTTTATGAGAGGTACCTGGGTAAAAGGGCCAGCATGCGTACTTTGCTGTTACCTAGCAGTCTTAGGGACTTGAAACAGCACTGCTTAGGTTCAGGTGTTATTTTGGCCTGAAGTATGGGATTTCGTATGAGATACTCGGACATGTAACGCTATGTCGTCGCGGTTCAAGGTTCAGGGCCAAGAAGTTCGACGACATGGCTTCCCTTCCATACTCGGTTTATTTGGAGGGCCGGAGGGGACTTCTTCCACTGCACCTGATTTTCATACCTGGAACTTTGCATACTACGGCTTTCGACGGTGGTTGCGCAAGTCGGGACGGCACTACAAGTAGCATCTCCGAAGAGTAAACGTGGGACACTCAAGCCTGGAGACAGGTCCCACGGTGATCCCGGGCACAAGGGCGCGGCAAGGGCGTGGAAACGGCACCGCAACGGCACGGCAAGGGCACAAGGACACATGTTACCAAAGTGCCGGAATACAGTCTTGCATCATCAGTATGGCAATGTTTTGTTGTGAAGCCCCTGCTGAGTAATTATTAATAACGGGAACTGGAAACTGAGACGAACGTGAATTGCCCCAAGTCAAAACAGAAGGAACTCAGAACGGCAGCAATGCATCCGAGACTACCGGGCGTTCACGTTGTAGAATAAGCTTGAATAATGCATGAGCTCCTTTGTGTTCCTTCATGTCTCGGTGGTGGTAGGGCGCCTGCTGCATCCTGTAAGTATCGTAGTAGTCATGCGTACGATGACAATGCTAACGCATCTGTATCGGCATGCACGTGCATGTATGCATGTAAGTGTAAACGTGGAAATGCATGCATGTGCGCCTGTATTCATGTGCAAAACCGTAGCACTGTTTAGAACCTCATGGCAGGATAGCAACAATGAAAAAATACGAAAACCCAGGCCCCATGAAAGCGAGCTCTCAGTGCTTAGCATCTACTACCGTAGCATCAGCACGGTTCTCAGCATTTGTACATTTTCCACATCATTGGCTCGCGGTTTGAGGCTTCCACCCAAACAGGGCCTCGGCTGTTTCGTGGGGGGCTTCGACGCAGCCGACAAAGGGTTCTGTCAGACCGGAACTCGGCGCAGCATCTTTAAATTTGGCCATGTTTGAAGCCGGGCTCAAAGTCCCAGTGCAATTAGGTCCCGGTGAGAAGCAGAAGAAGTCGGCGGCTTGAGGCCTCAAAGCTGTGGGACTGGACATCGTACTGCTGCGCCAAGGTCGGCGGCCTTGGACTTTCAGGGCTCGCCTAAACCCTTGAAGGGTTTTCAACGTTTAGGATGGCCAAGGGCATAGGGCCTGGGATGTTTCGCCGAGAACTTCTGAGTTTCTGCCCACCGAAAGCATACAGAATGTGAAGCAAAGTGGGGTTTGCCGCAGTTTCGGGTTGAAGCCGCAGTAGCTGTTGTAGAAATAACTATGTGGCAACTAGACTTTTGAAGAGAGTAAGAGCCAGAGAAGTCTGTAGTCCAGACTGGTTAGGCAGACGAGCTTTGGGGTTTCACCGCTTTTAGGTCCAGTTGTATACTATTAGGTTGAGTCAAGCCTGCTCCACCGTTTTTCGCGTTCTTTGCAACAGTTACAAAATGTCCGATTTGTTCTTACACCCTTTCAGCCCCGAAGCACGGCACTCTGAATCTTAGATGTCAGATGCCCTCGATCCCCAAGCAGGCTTGGACACTTCTCTGACAATCGGAACTGCTCAGGTTGGCTGGGCCTTCGTTTTGCTTCAGGGGCGTGTTGCAACAGTGAAGTGAGGTCCCTAATTTGGTGCAGGCTGCTGAGGCAATTCACGGTTTAGAAGGGCCTCAACAAATTGAAAAGACAACTGGACAAGCAGAAAAATATATATCGCAGAAACCTGAAGACTTGTTCAACATGCTACATCAAATACTGACAGGAATGAGCACGTCTGTGAGGTGTGCAGATTGAGCTTATGACCTCGGCCGCAATGAGGGAACACCCCAAACCAATACGCAAAAAACGTACATGCCAAGCCTTACATAAGACACCTCTTACACACCCTGAACGAGAACCCTGAATCCTTTGTTGCAAACATCTCAAAAACGACACCTTTCATCACGAGAAGGGAAATGACCAGCGGCAACGGTCCGGGCATCTCATCTCGCGGAGCTGCCATCGCACAGGTCTGATCAATTTCGGATTTATTCTGTGAGAGAAAGGCTGCTAAATCCGGACTTCCACGCGAAACACTATTCAATTCTGGTGAAGCTTGCCGGGATTCCATCTTGTACAGGCTTGACAGTCTTGTGTAGTGGTCTCACGGCACGGGGGTGCTAACCTTCGCTTGACCCTCCCGCGACGGTCAAGAGATTGGCACGAGATCGAAGTTTCACGCAGATTTGCCCAAATTGTCAACATGGCCTATCGGAGCGTATCCAAGCCCAGAACCTATACGGATGAGGCAGGCTTTCGAATCTAGAAAAGGATTAAATTCAAACAAATTCCCCTCCGGGGCGGGGCGTGGACATGGCATTCAGATGGCTTAAAGTCGAATTTAAACCTTTGAATCAGGCGGCGGTCACCAATCGAGCGCCGCGGGAAGGATTTATCATGGAATTTATGTCTTTCTCCCGCTTAGGTTTACATCCGAATTTAAGCCATAGGCAATCGACGAAGTTTCGTCTGCATACATAAATACGTTAAGTTTGAATGATCTGAGAAAACCTTAAACATTGTCGAATCCAAATAGTATAAGCCCTGCTAAGACGGAACCCTGTAAGAGCGGTTTGCTCCTTGAAACTCTGTTTTCTCTTCCGAAAATCTCTAATCTCTTTCAAACGGTTTGTTCCTGTTTCTGAGACTCTCTAGTTCTTTTTGAGCGGTTTGCAGCGGTTTGCACCTTGTTTTCCACTTCTCCAGTCTCTTTCGTCAAGTCTATTTCGAGCGGTTTGCTCCTTGCTCTGTAATTCTCTAGTTCCTTTCGAGCGGCATGCTTCTTGTTTTCAAAACCTCTCATCCCTTCCGAAATTCTCTCTTTCTCTTTCGAGCGGTTTGCTTCTAGTTTCCAAACTAGTCGCTTGCGAAATATTCTAGTCTCTTTCGCGTGGTTGGCTCCTTGTTCTGAAATTCTCTAGTTCCTTTCGAGCAATTTGCTCCTTGTTTTGAAGTTACCTAGTCACTTTCGATATTCTCTAGTCTAATTCGGGCGGTTTGCTCCTTCTTCCGAAATTCTACTAGTTCCTTTCGAGCGGTTTGCTCTTTGTTCTCAAGTACTCTAGTCTCTTTCGAGATTCAGTAGTGTCCTTCGAACGCTTTGCTCCTTCTTCTGAAACTCTCTAGTTCCTTTCGAGAGGCTTGCTCCTTGTTTTCAATCTTTCTAGCCTCTTCGAAACTCTCTGGTCTTTGTCGAACCGTTTGCTCCTTGCTCTGAAATTCTCTAGTTCCTTTCGCGCAGTCGGCTTCTTTCTTTCAACATCTCCAGTTATTTCAAGCGGTTTGCTCCTTTATCTGTCCCTTTCGAGCGGTTTGTTCTTTTGTGTCAATATCTCTAGTCTCTTCGTGCGGATCTCCAGTCTCTTTCGAGCGATTTTGATCCTTCTTCTGAAATTCTAGTGTTCCTTTCGGGCGGTTTGCCCTTGTTCTCAATTTCTCTGGTCTCTGTCGAAATTCCCTAGTCTCTTTCGAGCGGTTGGCTCCTTGTTCTGAAATTCTATTGTTCCTTTCGAGCAGTTTGCTCCTTGTATTGAATACACCTAGTCACTTTCGATATTCTCTAGTCTCTGTCGAGCGGTTTGCTCCTTTTTCTGAGCCTCTCTAAATCCTTTCGAGCGGTCTGCTCCTTGCTTTCCACTCCCCCAGTCTCTTTCGAAATCCTCTAGTCTCTTTCGAGCGGTTTGCTCCTTCTTCTGAAGATCTCTAGTTCCGCTCGAGCGGTTTGCTCCTTGTTCTGATTTCCTCTAATCTTTCGAGCGGTGTGCTCCTTCTTCTGAAATGCTCCAGTTCCATTCGAGCGGTTTGCTCCTTGTTTTCAAATTCTCTAGTCTCTTTCGAGGGGTTTGATGAGTGTTCTGAAAATCTCTAGTTCCTTTCCAGCGGTCTGCTCCTTGCTTGCAAATGCCGTTTTTTTTCGGCGATTTGCTCCTCCTTCTGAAATTCTCTAGTTCCTTTCGAGCGGTTTGTTCCTTGCTTTCGCTTTCTCTAGTTTCTTTCGAAATTCGAGCGGTTTGCTGCTGGTTCTGAACTTGTTTATTTCCTGTCGAGCGGTTAGCTGCTTCTTCTGAGATTCTCTAGCCTCTTTCGAGCGGTTTGCTCCTGCTTCTGCAAGTATCTCCTTCTTTTCGAGCGGTTTGCCCATTGTCTTTAAACTCCCTAGCATCTTTGGATATGCGCTAGTCTAGCGGCTTGCTCCTTCTATTGAATCTTTCTAGTCCTTTTCGAGCGGTTTGCTGCTTGTTTTCATGGTCTCTAGTCTCTTTCGAAACTCTCTAGTCCTTGTTCTCTCTTTCGAAATTCTCTAGTATCTGTCGAGCGGTTTGCTCCTTCTTCTCAAATTCTGCTCCTTCTTCTGAAAATCTTGGGTTCATTTGGAGCGGTTTGCTCCTTGCTTTCAGATTCTGTAGTCTCTTACAGTCTCTTTCGAAACTCTCGAGTCTCTGTCGACCGGTTTGGCCCGTCCGCTGAAATTCTCTGGTTCCTTTCGAGCGGCTTGCGCCTCGTTTTCATTTCCCCTAGTCTGTTTCGAAACTCTCTAGTCTCTTTGGAACGGTTTGGTCCTTTTCCTCCAACTCTCTAGTCTGTTTCGAGGGGTTTGCTCTTTCTGCTGAAATTGTCTAGTTCCTTTCGAGCAATTTGCTCCTTGTATTGAATTTAGCTAGTCACTTTCGATATTCTCTAGTCTCTCTTGAGCGGTTTGCCCCTTCTTCTGAAAATCTTGGCTTCATTTTGAGCGGTCTGCTCCCTGTTTTCAAATTCTGTAGTCTCTTTCGAAACTCTCAAGTCGAGCGGTTTGGCTTCTCCGCTGAAATTCTCTAGTTCCTTGCGAGCGGTTCGCGCCTTGTTCTCGTTTTCCCTAGTCTGTTTCGACATTCTCTGGTCTTTTTGGAGCCGGTTTGCTCCTTTTCCTTCAACTCTCTAGTCTGTTTCGAGCGGTTTGCTCCTTCTGCTGAAACTCTCTAGTTCCTTTCGAGCGGTTTGCTCCTTCTTTCGAACATCTCTAGTCTCTTTCGAGCCGTCTGCTCCTTGCTCTGAAAGTCTGAAATTCTCCTTGTTCTGAAAT
>CAJNJA010006517.1:315-16837 GCA_905231915.1 Symbiodinium necroappetens
ACCCTAAACCCCAAACCCTGCCCCTTAAGCTTCGATCGAAGGCCCGGCTCACTGGAAGGAGTTCGATCGAAAGGGAAGCGCTTCCTCAACCTCGAGGTGGATGATGTGGGCCCGGGTTTCTGTTTTTACTTCCCTGGCGCCGCTTCCGGAGATTCTCGGAGTACCTTTTAGGGCTTTGATGTGTTACTTTAGAGCCTTTGGGTTTAAAGTTTCAAACTTCAGTGCCTTCGGGGGGCATGGGCTGTCAATGTGGACGCCGGAATTGAAAGTTTGAAAGCTTGAATCAAGTGAAGGGGTGGCGGGCGAACAGCTTCCAATAAGTGTGTAGTTCTCTAAATAAGTGTGTAGTTCTCTAAATATACGGGTGCCGTACTATATTTTGGATCTAAAAAGGGACCCTCATTTAGAGCACTACCCAATTGTCTGTCTGGTGGCTTTCGACTTCAAACCACAGATCGTGCAGCACACCCTTGCCACCCCAGAATCTTCTCAAACCTAAAATCCAAACCGTTTTGGAACAGGTGCATCCGGCATTCATCATTGTCATGGCCTTCATATACCGCAACCCCAAACCTAAGCTAACTCCACCCAAGACAGCACCCAAACCCTATGTCCGTAACCCGTCAAACTTCGAAAATTGTAGCTCTGCAACACCGAAGTTGCTTAATAACCCCACCAGATCTACAGCCGGAAGTTCCACACTTCAAAGTGTTAAACCCCAACAACCGAAAAAAAAACTGATAAACTTAAACCTTAAAAGCCTATAAACCCGCTAGCACATGCAACTTTGTTTCAAATTCCCAAACCCTGATTGTGCAAGAATCAACCCTTCAAAAGCGTTATGAAGATTGAAACCTCTGGCCTGTCGAGCTCTTTCACCAAGCAGTACAAAACATTGATCGATTTTGTCTAAACCCTAAACCCTAAACTATAAACCCTAAACCCTATAGACCCTAAACCCCTGAACCCTAAACCCTATAGACCCTAAACCCTAAAACCTATGGACCCTAAACTCTAAACCCCTAAACCCTAAACCGTAGCCTTCGTTTCTGATACCGAGCTGCGCAGAACGTCTCCTTCACGTCCCCGGAAAGCCGAGCCCCGGCTGTGAAAGGGGCCACGGTGGAGTGCTCCATGAGGAGACGGCTTTTAGGGCTTTAGAGGGGGGGTTGGAGCTTTAGGGTTTTTAGGGGTTTTGGGTGTAGGGGTTTAGGGCTTTAGGGCTTTATAGGGGTTTAGGGGTTTAGAGCTTCATAGGTGTTGGAGCATTACGGTTTATAGGGGTTTGCGAATTGGGGTTTGGGGCAGGGCTTAGTCGTCATCGTTGAGCTCTTAGATGCTCTTGTCTACGAGGTTCATTTAAGCAGAATAGACAGGGCGGTTCAAGTTCCTTGTCTCAGGGGGTCTAAGAGTAGGATCTAGTCTACCTTTCTCAAGCAGGCAAACCCTGATGAGGATCCGACAGGTTCATTCCGCTTTGGTGTTGTTCGGGGAGGTAGGACTTCAGCAAGTTGGGGTTCAGGGATGTATATAGATGCATGTAGGATTAAGCACCAGCTTTTCAAAGGAGAGAGGAGACCCGGCTGCCCTAAACGACCCGAGAAGATCGTTGCACAGAGTTAAGTTTGTTGGAGAAGACCCAGAATCCCAGAAATGTACAACCATAGGGTTTTCAGAATGGAGTTCTCGAAAATCCCTTAAGCAAGGATCCCTCTCGTCGGATGTTCAAGTCGTGTTGCCGAGCTAGACGATGTCGACAAGGTCCTCACCACATGGTGGTCAAGATTCCACCTCGATATGGAGGGGTGCGACTTCAAGATGGAGACCGGTTCTAAATCCGCTGGCAGGGGCATGAACGAGGCCGTTCTGGAACTGTGCACACGCCGCCACCGTCGGCGCACACTCTTGGGCACAGCAGGCCAAGAAAGCCACATGGAGGGTTTCCGGCTAACTTGGGACGTCGGTCTCCGCGTTCATCGTGTGCGCCCGTGTTTGTGCACGTCTTGATAACAAAAACACAATCTACACCTCAGGAAGCTGCACCCGGACCTTCAGATTTGGGCTTTAGGGTTTATCGTTTTAAATACTTAAATAAATAAATAATGAATTAATTATATATATATATATATTAATGTATTTATATATTTATTTTTATGGGGATATATTATATGCGTACATGGGCCGAATTCAACAACAGCGCGCGTCAGAGTAAAGCTTACACTGACTTGCTACTTACCCTCCGTAAAGTCTAACTCAAAAGTCTCAACTTCTACAAAGTATACCCCGCAGTATACCCCACGGCCCTATAAAACACTCTATATATATATATACAACATGAGAAACCTCCCACGAATCCCTGAAACACTAGGCCCTGTGCCGCATGAAGAGCAGGAGCCGTGTGGCCATCATGGGGCCAAACGGTGCTGGCAAGTCCACGGTGGCCGGACTTGCTTGGGCCTCAGGTGGGTCTTTAGGGCTAAGGATTGCCTTGGGCGAAACGCTTACCCTTAAACGCGAAACCCGAAAGACTAAACCCTAAACCGTTAGAGAACCGAGATTTTAGGGGCTTAGGTTGTCGGGTTTAGGCATCTTTATGAGGATGCATGCGGGTTTCGGGGTTTGGGGGCTGAAGGTTTTCTGGTTCAAGAATAAAGGGGGTTTAGCTTTTGTAGCTGCCGGCACTTAGCAACAGTGATGTGTCGCAGAAGCCCTGTTGAAGGTTCTTCCTGCGTTTGGTAAACATACCAGCGTAATTGTGCGGAGATGAGACTTGTAGCCCTCAACCCTGAACCGTGTTGCACATCTGTACGTATATATACGGAGACGGTTGCTCTTGATGTAGCTTTACTCGGAGGCCCCCTTGCTAGGAGCCCGATGCTCCTCCTGACGTGAGGTCGTGGGAGAGCTGGCGCCGGACAGTGGAGCTGCCTACCGCCATCCGAGTCTTGGTGCACTACGACTTATTTAAAATCACGGTTCAGGGCTGTAGAGTTTTAGGTAAATCTTGCAAATCTTGCAGGCGTGTAGGGGCCTCGGGTGGCCCATCAGAACAAACAGAAGGAGTCCGAGTCTGTCCCCAGCGGCTGGCACTTAGGGCACAACATCTTGAACTTTGTGGCTGCAAGGTCTGCGTAATGTTGAGGCCTTAATAATTAGAATAGGGTTTTGGGTGTTCCTTATTATAGTTGTAGTATAATATACCCCCAAACCCTATTCTAATTATGAAGGCCCCTATATTAATCGTTACGAGGATCTCCTGGGCTGGAGTTGCCGGTGCCAGGTCATTCGCCTACTAGGGTTTAGGGTTTAGGTTTTAGGTTTTTAGGGTTTAGGGTTTAGGGTTTATTTCGGCGGTGACGTCCGGGTGGAATTAAAAGATTTCCTGCCGGGCGGGATTCCATGGATAACGGTCTCCGTGGTTTATAGGCAGTAGGGCTTAAAGGCAAACGATAATGAAGATTTGCTGGGGGCTACAGGGACCAGATGCACAGGGTCATCCCTGCTGTATTCGGGACTTTTCGAACGCCTCAAATGCCGGAGCCGACGACTCTATAAAGGGAAGCTTTGACAAGACACCAAGAAGAACACCACTGTAAGATAGTTAAAACCTCCTAAACCCTAACACCTATATATATATATATATGTGACCGCTTGAGACAAATAAACTCCAGGACAGACAAACAACAGCATTCATCCTTTCAAGCTGCAGAGAATGCTAGACCATCCTGATCCCTACCGCCCTCAGCGCTTCGCCCCAAAATCCTACAGACCTGACCCCATGAGCTTTCCTCACTATCCTGATCGCTTGAGGATGGTCATGAAAGCTTTAGGATCATCCTTGTTGGGTTGAAGTTTTGGTTTTTGGCGTTTGGGGAGAGTTTTTTGCGGGGTGGTTCAGTGTTTGGGCGTGGTTTGGTTTCCAGGGGTTTGCCGTCCAAGCGTTTAGGGCTTTGCTTTCTTCTGGTGCCAACTCTACTTGTGCGTAGTAGTAGTAGTAGTAGTAGTAGTAGTAGTAAATAGTAAGTCCTAAACACGGTTCAAGGCTCGGGGGGCTGTCAGCTCTCAGCCTACATCCGGAAGCTCTGCGTCCAAAAAGCACTGAGCGTCAGGGTTTCTCGGGTTTCGGGGTTTGCGAGCCGGGCATGGCACGAGTGCATGGGTTTAGGGTTTAGGGTTTAGGGTTCCTTATATAAGGATCCTACTATTTAGGGTGCTATATTAGGGTCCCTCAGTTGCGGAAACCCCGCATTTAGGGTTTAGGCGCTTCTCACGGGGCTCAGAATCACGAACTAGTCCAAGAGTTCCCCTTCAAAGGAGTCCCAGTCCAGAGCTCCAAAGTCCTGAAACCCAAGGCTGCTCAGCTTGAGACTCTGCGGGTAACAGTGTAGGGTTTACCGGCCACCAGTTGCGGTTTAATCCAACGGTGAAGGGGTTTTTGATGCCTAAGGCACAAAGCTTCAATCAAGAAGGTGGTAAGGCCGAGGAATTTTGGTTTGAGCTTTAAGCCCAACTTCCCAAGTTCCTCAGCTCTAACATCTAAGCCGAAAGATTTTCCCCTGAACCGTAAACCCTGGAAATCTCTGCGGAGCCCCCCAGCGAGGAATTTGCGCATGGCCTACGTCGCACAACATGCTTTCCATCATTTGGAGGAGATTCCTCCCGGCACATGTCAGGGAATCCCGGGGAGCCCACAAAGTTCGTCTTTATGTGTCTTTTAAGGGCTGTATACTATCAGCATGTACATCGCTCGTTAGCGCGTTTCGGGCAGAGAATCCATGTGCAGCCGCCGCCCCTGTTGGGTTGCACTTGATTAGAGTTCGGGACTCACTAGGCGTCCGTATGCAGCATGCCAAACAAATGAAGGCAGCATCATAGCTCAGACCACCTAGGAGTAGCAGGGAGTCGCTTCAACTACTTGGTGACACAGCTGGTGAGGATGAAGACATGCCTGGGTATGGTTTTGACTGCTACGTTCTTTACGCCCTTGCCAAGTAGGTCAAGCGTACAGGCGGACGGGAAGTGGACCGTCACGGATCACAGAAATTTGCCTCTCGTATATCCGTGCTGTCCCGCATGCGAACACGCACCGGTGAGTGCGAAAATGACTTGGGCTGAGCCCCCTCCATGTAATCTTGGGACAAATGAACAAGCGGTGTAAGCCTTGCAAGCACTAGTGGAGCGGGACGGTCGTGCGAGCGAAAGTCCATGGCAGTGGTTTTGGGGAAGCCGGGTTCTGGATTTGGCCGCAACCGACAACACGGATGCAAGTGATTGTTCTGCTACAGAAAATGAAGGGCCTCTTTTTGTTTTGTAGAAGGCCTGCCTCTATACCATAATACTCATCAAGTGCCCTTGCTGCCTAATCAAAGTGGAATCTGGACTCTAGGGACTTAGAAGGTCAAAAAGGCTTCGCATGTTTAGAGGATCACAGAGGGTTTGGGGAGGGTAGGGAACATGGGTTTGGGATGTGGAAGCTCGGGAAAAGCCCTTGGCAGAAGACGTGCATGGGATGTCGCGGGGTTTCGGGCTTAAGCTTGGAGCTTTCGGGGAGTGTGATGGCCGGCTTTTGTATTTAAATAGGACATAAGATGTATAATTGCCGGCTTATGGTTTAATGCCGAAAAGATAGGGAGACTATAACATACCCCCCCCCCACCCCAACAGAGCGCCCTATGAAACTTGTTGCGACCCCGATAGTCAGATTCGGCGTCGATGGAGTCCAGGATGCGGGGCTGACCCTTCGAGTATGTAAACCCCTAGACGTGTGCGTCTCCTAAAGCTGTTAACATGTGCAGTTTTTGGCAAGGAGCTTGCTTTGCAGATTGGACTGGAAATTCTGCTCACTTGCTCTAGCCCCCGTTTTGACATGTCGCTAGGAGCACCTGGAGCTTACGGCCACAGAGTGACCCGGGGCTTGTCGTTTCAACGGTTTCCCTGGTTTTGTTTAATGTGCTGTTGCTTCAAGTCTGTTGTCCTTTAGGATGCTCTAGCAAATTTCAGGTTCCAGAGGTTCAGGGGTTGGGGTTATGTGGGCCGGTCACTTTTCCGGAGATCACGTCAGGTCCTTGAAAAACGCCTGGTTTGCTGGCTGCCCTCAGCCAGCTCAACCAACAGGGCTGAAGTTCTGAAGCCCTCAACCTGAACCCTAAGCCCTAAACTGGGTCCTTGTTGTATACAATTTTAAATTGTACATCTTTGTAATAATAAAACCCTGGTAAGGATTAAAAAATGATGATTTTTAAGATGGCCCCAACAGGGAACCAGCAAACCTCTAACCCCGAAGGTACATTCTTTGGCGTTTCGAGGGCAACGAAGACCGTGAGGCCGTGTTTCACGGAGCTTTCTTGAGGAGTGCTGATTACGGTTTCCGGACAGGGTTTAGGGTTTCGGTACTTATAATGGTCTTGGAACTGCCATGCTGAGCATCGTTACGCTGCTTTGTTGGATGAGATGTCGAGGCTCCGTCAAGCACTAGATATCAGATGCTGTCAGGCTCTCGCGAACCGCGCTGAGGAGGAGCTGCGGCCAATGTCCATTGTTTTTCTAGGAAACCCTTGTTTTACGAATTAGGTCGTCTTGTGTCCACCTGATGATCACAAGGGCACCTGGATTTCGTTAACTTGCAAAAAAGCCATCCATCCACAACCGCCAAATCTCAAACCCAATGGGCTTCACAGCGTTTTGCGGAATCCCGATATGGAGGGGGGGCAGGCCCGGGTTCTGCCCGCAACAGAGAAGGTCTCCATAGTCAGTAATAGTATCCCCCTCATATGGGAGTCATACGCCAGAGTCCTATTGTAATTAGTCATCAAGCCACCCACTTGAAGAAGAAGACAGGGACTAGTTGGCTTGTAAGCAGGGTTGCAAGTAGCGTGAGCCCAATCGGATACATATATCTACATCACCTCGTACCATATATCCCCAGTTATAGCCTCGCAGAACCTAGTGTCGGAATCTCAAGATCCTTCATAGTCCCCTAGAATAACGACTTCGTGAAACCGCTCAAATAAAGCCTGTAGAAGGCCTGCAAGGCCATCTTTGCAAAGATGCCTTTAAAAGCACACATGACGCCCTGTTAAGAGCCACCCCCCAAATCTAAACTCGATGCAGCCCCATGCAGCCCTTGCAATGTAACACTCGCTACAACCCAACACCCTAAACCCTAAGCCCAAGACCGAAAACCCCTAAATCCCTAAACCCTGAACCCCTCAATAGTCTGGACGGACGCCGGAAGCCTCTAAGACCCAAGAGCCCGAAGGAAGGGATTGCGGGCTCAACGCGTCCTGAAACCAAAGGGATCCCTTTTGGTCGTGGTATTGGGGTTCGTTTAGTATTGTAGCCTGTTGGGGGTTTAGGGTGTTGTCGGTATTTCGGATTTCAGGTGTACGATTTTCATCAGGTTTGAGATAATGGTCGAAGCCTGTCGAAGCCTTCCGTGCTGTACAAGCTGGCTGGTCCCACCAGCAGTACCCTCCCGCCCTCACCCAAGCTGCATAGCAGAAAATAGGCTCCCTCACTATTAGGGGCATACTAGATTATTAGATGGACGTCTCAGATCCTACACCACCTCTTGATCAACCTCCAGGCGGTTTTAGGGATTAGGAGTTTAGGGTTTGGGGGTTTTGGGGTTTTGGGGTTTGGGGTTTAGGGTCTGGGCAGCTAATGACCCAGATCCGAAATGCAAGAGATCTATTGTTGTGCTTTGTGTCTCAATTGCCCCAGGCTCCTTCGGAGATAATAGAGAGGCCTGCATAATTACCCACATCATTCCTTAGGGCTCCTTGTTATAGTTGTACCCCTACATGACCTTTTAATAATTTCCCACATTATTCCTTAGGGTTCCTTGTGGTAGTACAAATATGATAATATACTATCCCCACATTACCGTTCACATCAGACTTCACTACACCCAGGACATGGGCCAGGACCCCCCCCACACTGTGAAAAGAACCACAGAACAAGTCCCGATTCCAGGAAGAGGAGCAAAAGACGGATACCAAAGCGTGCGAACCTCAGCATGCTGGGAGAGGGTTTAACTCTACGAATGTTCGGCGACTTGCGCGTATGCCCAGCTAACATGTACAGTGCTACTCTGAATCGCTTTCAGTTTGGTTTCAGGCCTTGATTCAAGTCACAGCAGTGATAGCGACAGCAACAACACCCAAAAGCATCATTTAACCCTAAACCCCTAAACCCCCAAACCCCTAAAGCCTAAAACCCTAAACCCCTAAACCCCTAAACCTCTAAACCTAAACCTCTAAACCCCTAAATTACTAAGGCTGTTTTTTTCTATACAAATCTCGGGGGACCTGAGCAAAAGAGGTAGGGTTTAGGGTTTAGGGTTTAGTGATTGGGGATTAGGTTTAGGGTTTAGGGTTTTCCAAACGCGATAGGGCGGTTAAAGGGTCTATCTAAGTAAGGGCGGTCGTAAGACCATCTAGGGGGAGGCGGTCTATTAATCATGCTCTAACTATACAATGGGGTTGTTCAGAGCTCAGAGGCTCAGCATGGATCTTTGGAAATTTGCAGCCCTAAACCCTAAAACCCTAAAACCCTAAACCCTAAAACCCCAAAACCCTAAAACCCTAAAACCCTAAACCCTAAAACCCTAAACCCCTAAAGCGAATCGTCTCGGATATTCCTAGAGACCCCTGAACCCAAAACCCGCTCAGGGCCTGGAGTTTCCTGTTCCAAGGTGGGGCGGTTGGGGGCTGGAGACTGCTTACTCTGAGGTTCCGACTCTCCGAGGGTCTGCTGGTGCTGTGCGCGCCGGATCACCCCCAGGCTCGTGCTTCATGTAGGGTTCAAGGTTTAGGGTGTAGGGTGTAGGGTTTAGGTTTTAAGGGTTTAGGGGCTTAATGTAGGGTTTAGGGTTTAGGGTGTAGGGTGTAGGGTTTAGGTTTTAAGGGTTTAGGGGCTTAATGTAGGGTTTAGGGTGTAGGGTGTAGGGTTTAGGTTTTAAGGGTTTAGGGGCTTAATGTAGGGTTTAGGGTTTAGGATGTAGGGTGTAGGGTTTAGGTTTTAAGGGTTTAGGGGCTTAATGTAGGGTTTAGGGTGTAGGGTTTAGGTTTTAAGGGTTTAGGGGCTTAATGTAGGGGCGTGTATAGTTAGAATGGGGTTTGGGGGTCCATGATGTTATAATTACAATTAGTAAGGAACCCCCAGAATAGTATTGGTAATTATTTAGGCCCCTATCTTAGCTCTTGTTCGCAGTAGATTTTGGGGGTTTAGGGTTTAGGGCTGAGGAGCCTTTACCCTTTTTGGGGGGTGTATGAATCACTACTAGGATATTGGACAACTAGCTCTTCTAAGGCTTGAGAAGGGGTTTTAGGGTGGATTCATTAAGGGTGCTTTGTAGGTTGATTTTGTTGGAAAGGGGGCTTGATGGGGTTTTTGTAGGGTTTTGCAAAGGGAGACAGGTTCATTACCAGGTTTGATAAACTGCACAGAGTTGGGCGCCTTCTTGGGCTTGGGGATTAGAGGTTTTCGGGGTGCAGCATCTAGGGTTCCAGTCCGAGGGTGTGTTTTGGTTAAGTGGTTGTTCGGGAGTTTTCTGCCGAATATCTGGGGTACGGTGAAGGGTTCCGCATGTTTTGTGTGACATTGGGAAAGGCTGGGTTTCTGAGGTCATGTAGGGTGTAGGACAGTGGAGTGGCAAGCTGTCGATGAGGGTAGTTCTCTAAGCCGGTTCAGGATACCAGAAGATTACTACCCTTTCGTAACATAAGTGGTCCGAGCACTTAGTTACGCATTTTGTTCTTCTGTACAGGCTCCCTACGATGTAGTCATGGTATAGACTGTCGGGCTTAGCCCTTAACCCTAAACCTTAAACCCTAAATGTAGTCATAGTATAAACTGTCGGGCTTAGTTCAGCCCCCCTACCAAAAAATAAAGCAAGGCCCTTGAGCCGGAGATGATCGTCGACCGGCGGGGATCTCGATTTGGCTTCGAGTTTAGAGTCTGGCGTTTAGGCTTAGGGCTGAAAGGATTCAGGGTTAAGGGTTCAGGTCCAGGGGTTTAGGGCTTAGGATTCAGGGTTAAGGGTTCAGGGTTTCTTGTGGCTGTTCGGGGCCGGGTTCAGGCTGGAGAACTTAAGTAATCTGAGGGCCTAGTTTACAGTTCGGATTCAGGCTGATCTCGAAGTTATCCAAGGTTCAAGGCCCCGAGGAGGCGGAGTGTTCTCAAGGGAGCTGTAGTACAACAGCGTCTTCGTGCCAGGGTGATTCTAACCACTAGTAGCTGATCTATGATGTGCCATCCAAGCCGTGGCCACTTTATATCGACATGGCCTCCGCTTTACTCTCTTTTCGTGGGGTCGGGGCCCAATAAGCAAGTGCAGAAGCTGCTTAGTTTACAGCAATCGTCCGACTCCCAATGATGTCTCAAAACGACGCCCTTGATATTGAATCCTAAACCATGCATGTTGCCTGCTGCACCCCACCAGTCTCAGAGCTTGAGTCGTTGACGTCAGCTGAACCTTGCCCTGCACAGCTCGAAGCTCCAAATTGGAGGGGGTGTGTGTGAGTTGTAGTTGTGCTTGTCGTTGAGGTTGTGGGCACTGCTGCTGCTGCTGCTGTTGTTGCTGTTGCTGTTACCGTTGCTGCTGGTGTCATGGCCGTCGTGTTTTCTCCGTTTGTGCATGAAAGACGAGCAGTTTTTGTGTGAGGACTGGTATGTTTGTGTGCACATATGTAAAGGCAAGCACTCATGTATCACAACCAGCGTAGCAACGAAAGTTCTTGGCCTGCTCATGTTGCTACGATAGTACTCATACCGATGTGTTTAATGTTATTGTGTATATTGCAACCAACTGTTCATTATGGCGTGATGATATCTTCTATTGTGCTCATCGGCGTTGCTGTTTGTGTCATATCCGTTCGTGTTGCTAGTGCCTTGGCACGTGCGTGGTTGCCACTGTGTCCAAACTAAGCAAGGAGGGAAGGAACGAAAGAAGAGAGGAAGGACAGGAGCAAGGAAGGAAGAGAGCAAGGAAGGCTGTATACAAGTCCATGGTGTGTGTGTGTATAACAGGTATGTACAAACATGTACGTAACCCTGTATGTACACATCATTATGTCTTGATGCATGCAGGAATGGTTGCACGGATGCTGGTCGAGCATACAAATGCTAAATCGCTGATTTTGGTCGGGGGGTAGGGTAGAGATGTACTGAATGTACTGCCCTTGGCTCTGATGGTGTTGTTGGCCATGGACCCATCAGAAGCACCGCGGATGTCTAGCAGTCTTGCTCTGACATCTTGCCGAGACTTCCTGATTGCCAAGACAACCTCTCTTGAGGTGAAGGTTCGGAGGACCCTCAACCCTAAACTTTCCCCAAAACCCTCAAGCCCACCCCTCAACCGCCTTCTGGGACCCTTATATAAACTGGCATCGTAGCCCTTGTAGCATCCCTTGGCGGTAACTCTTACTACACCCATAGGCCCCTAAGTAGTTCCTTTTTATGGTTTATTTTTAGAATTCTATAAGGTAATCCCAAAAAGGAACTCCTAGGGGCCTGTGGGTATGCCTCGATCAAGGCTACCTTGACCTGGCGCCCTCTGAGGCGGCAGAGAGGACGGCTCGGCTACGAGTACGAGATGCGATGGCGCGGGAGGCTGGGTCATTGAATGGTTACCAATAACGATTCGGTCTTCATAGGAGTATCGTTTTCATAAGGGTTTAGATTGGGGGAATATTCTGGGCTTGAATTTTTAGGTTTCAGGGTTTGTCGATTGCTAACAACGGGGTTTGGTAAAGGTAAATATTTGCGAGGTTTCATTGAGACTTCCCAAGTTTTTGCAGTGGTCTTAGGACTGAGTTGTTGTTGGGTAGGTTTGCGTTTTTTTAATGGGTTCGAGGTGTAGGCATTTAGTAGACCTTGAAACTCCGAAAGCTCCAACCCGGAATCCTGAAAGCGCTCTTCACCTTCAAACCCCCTGAAAGCCATATGGGTAGTTCTGCAAATTAGGGTCCCTGTTTTCAGGTCCCCTTAAAGGCACCCTTATAAAAAAGGACCCTTAAGGGGACCCTATTCTAGAGAACTACCCCAAAAAACCCTGCATCCCTGCCCATAGCAACCCTTACAGAACCCCCCTGTGGAGTGTCCAGCTCCGCAGTGCAGGACCACCACGTCGTGGATGTCGCGATCGCAGGCGAGAGGTTGCAGGGGAAGAAGTTTAGGGCGTAGGGTTTCGGGGTGTAGAGTTAGTTAGGGTTTAATGCTTGAGCCAATCCTACTTGGGTTTAAGCCATGAAACCTATAAGCCTTGGTTCTAGTCTCTGTGGGGTTAGGGGTTGAAGGAGAATGTCTCTATCCATCTATCTATCTAACTAACTGTCTATCTACCTATCTATCTATCTACCTATCTACCTATCTATCTATCTATCCATCCATCTATCTATCCATCCATCTATCCATCTAGCTCTTTATCTTCGTGCCGTTCTTAGATGCTTGGGGAGGGGAAGACCCTAAAGCTTTCTGCAAGACTCTGCAGTGGCGGCTCTCAGCCCGAATCCTCAGAGCGAGGTCTCGTCCATGGGCTGCCTCGGCATGGCGAAGCGCGAGGCGAACGAAGGGGAGGGGGGGGAGGGGTTCTGCATTGAAAAATCACAGGGTCTAAGGTTTTTGTTAGGAGAATAGGCAGGTTAAGGCTTGAGGGTTTTTTTGGGGGTTTAGGTTTAGAGTCATGGTTTATGTGTTTAGGCTTGATGCTCAGGTTCGGTGTTTAAAGTTTGCCTAAGACAGTTTCGGGTATCCTTATAGTAACCCTCCTGATGCCCAAAGCCTCTCCTACCTTGTGCCATAAATTTTGTCTGTGTGCACTCACCCATCCAAACCAAAACCGTTCCGGCGACACCCCTGAGCCATAAATCCCTGGCTATTCTCCCAGCCTTTGCTTCTCTAGCACCCATGTTCTCCGTGTTCTCCGATGTCTCCCCATCAGCTCACAGCAGTGCCACGTGCTCGCATGGTCAAGAATCCTCGTCCTGGGTAGTGTAGGGGCCTTAATAAACAGAGCAGGAATTTGGGGTCCTTTATAGTAGAGTTATAATCAGGAGCCCTAAGGAAGAATGGAGGTAATCATTCAGGCTTCTACATCACCATCGGCTTGTCAACCAGTTTGCTGAAGACATCACTGACGAATGTCCGGGCCTACATAATTACCAATACTTTTTGGGAGGTTCGTTGTGATATTTATAATAGTGTACTAGGACCCAAGACCCTATTATGATTATTAATTATTAAGGCCCCTATATTAGCTTCTCGGGCAATGTATATCATACCGTGGAAGCACCATAGGAGCCTCAACGTTTGTTGACACTCATTATGTCTTAGGGTTCCTTCTGTTGAGCTACACAGTAATGTACACCAAAACCCTCTTTTTTTCAGGGCGCTATCACCACCCCCAGTCCCGAAACGCCACCCCAGACCCTCTTGTTTGACACTTTGGGTGCTTGGTGTTTCTGTCCCTGAAACCTGAGCAGGTTGTAAGCAGACTTCCGAAGTGTCCTTTGACTTCGGGCCCACTTCCGTAACCCTACTTGTAACTTGCTTACTGAGTCCTATGATCCTGCAAGCACGTCTGGAATTTGAAGTTTCCACTTTCGGGTAAGTTTAGGGTTGAGTGGCTGCGGACGTCGAGTCTCCAACATCAAGTCCTGGACCCTGCACACTCAAAGCCCTGAGCCATGCGGCAGGACGAACGCCAGGCAGCTCAACGCCACCTGGCTATAAAAAAGTTCTGCGATCTGTTCGTGTTTGACGATCATCTTGCTTAGAACTGCCGCCCCAAACCCTCACCGCCCTAACCCCTCAAACATCCTCAAATCGTAATCAGTACTCCAGACCTCGTAGGCTTAAGGCTTAAGACGAGCACCTGCCGACAGATTCATGGACTCTTGGAAGCGGGTTGCAGTTTCCAGAAGCCTTTTTTGGACAAGATGCCACGATGTTGCACTTGGGTTTCTAAGTTTGGAGTTAATTTACTTTGGTGCTTACAGGTTTCAACTTACGGTTTTGGGTTCAGTGTGACGTTTTTGCATGGGTTCTGTATTTGTTGTTGTGCATCGCCACCCTGAGTGTCAGAAGCTCCTAATGTATAAGCCTAAAGAATTACCTATGCCATTATTTAGGGTTCCTTATTATACCTCGACTATAAAGGGCCTCAAAACCCTAGTCTAATGTCTTAAGGGCCCTTTCTTAAGCCCTAAGCCGCCAAAAATCAAAGCCCTGAGCTGAAATCCGAAACCCGCAAGGCCCACTTCGCTCATGGACCCTGTGATTAAACGCCGTGCTAAGGCACTGACAGCTAAACCCCAAAAGCCATCCAGACCCAAACCCGGAACCCTAAACTCCAAGCCCTAAGCCCTTAACCCTTTAACCCCTAAACCCTAAGCCCTAAGCCCTAAACCTTTTCAACCCTAAACTCTAAGCCCTAAACCCTAAACCCTAGACAGAACCGTGGATTCCCAGATCAACAGGCAGCTTGAGTGCCCGCCCGCTCACTACACCAGCAGTGCAGGTGCTTTCCGGGAGTCCGGTACGGTTTCTGGTTTGACGGTTTAGGGGTTTAGGGTTTAGGGGTTTAGGCATTTAGTGTTTAGGGGTTTAGGGTTTCTGGTTTAAGGATTTAAGGGGTGGTTTAGTGTTTCGGGGTTTGGGTTCTACACCAACTCAGCCCCATAAATCATGGTGACTTGAAGCATAGGCTGTCCACGCGGCGGTTGCGAGTGTAGTATAGGGTTTTGGATTGTTGTATGGGTTCACGGTTCACCGCTCAGGCTTTTTCCAGAGACTCTAGCCTGCTTAAATTTAAAGAACAGTGTGTTGCACCAGACCGGGTTCCAGAACGAAAGAGGCATGCTGATCGGTATCAGGTACTTGTGTAGCCTCTCGGTGCCAGGCTTCTTCCGTTTCTTCGCACTTTGGGGCCTCTGGGTTGTCAGCTTGGGGAGCTCCTATGTAAGCCCAAACCAGTGCAATCCCTCTACATCCCTTACCCTACATAAACCCCCCCCGGTCCCCCAAAACAGCACTTGAGACATCTTAAAGTCTATCCGGATGAGTTCCCGAAGAAGAGAACCAACCGTCCCAGAACCCCCGGTAGACACTCCCAGACTTCAGCTTCCCTTCAACCGACGCCTTAGCGCCTTGTTGTAGGCGCACCTGGCTGGCTTCGGCCTCTCCAAAGAGGAGGCGTGGGGCTTTGCGGCGTGTAGGAGGTTAAGGATCTGGAGGGTTCGGAGAATAGTGTTTTGCCAGGGGGTCGTGGGTTTTATATATCTGTTGTTGCTGCTTTTGGTGGGGTTATGCTGGTTTCATACGCCTTTGTGGGGTTTTGTATCTCAGTGTGGGATTGTTGGAAGGGCTTGCAGCGTAATGAAAGCCTCTTATTTAGCAAGGCTTTTCTTGGTAAAAAAAGGAGACATTATCCTGGTCATTATAAAGAAAAGGCGGGTCGGGCGGGTGGTGTAAGCAGGCGACTACATGAAGGTTTAGGGCTCTGGTTCCTCGATCTGTTTGTACCCTCGCGTCCCCAAGATTTGAGTGAGGCTTCTTTTGTTGGGTTTCTTGTCGCTTTCAGGGGCTTGAGCTCAAAATCTAAGGTAGCCATTCTGCTCAGCCACCCTGCTCTTTTGAAGCGTTTTTTTCTGGGTTCGGGCGCCTTAGCTCTATGTTTATTTCGTCCAGCAGAGAATGCGCATCTTTCTCCACGAAGGATCTTGGGACTTTGGCAAGTGGGTTGTCAGAACGGTTTGCTGTGCTCAAAACCTCGCTTACAGCCTTCCTTACGAAGTTTACTTACTGGTCCTTCAAGATCCCCAATCAGAGCCCCAGAGTGGTTCTTCAGTTGAAGAAGCATATATGGAATTCTTCAAACCCGACGCTGGATCGGGTCTCGGGATTCCGTGTCAAGTCGCCTGCACCAGAAGAGCCTGGCTTCGATTGCCTACCCACAAGGCCGTCGCGAACACGACCTCGAACAGCAACAACAACATCGACAATCATCGCAGCAACAACTGCTGCAGCAGCTGCAGCGGCAACAGAAGCAGCAGCAGTGCTTCAACAAGGAACTGGGAGCACTCATTGGGCAACGAGGAACACAGCCATCATCGGCAGATGAGGTGCAAGACTTAAGGTCCGAGAGCTGATAAAACGGAAACAAGAACCCATAAAATCCCTTGTAACATCCTGTAGAAGTACCCACAGCAACCCAACGCCCCAGAGCAATTTCCAAAACCGACAAGCAAATTTGAAGGAATCCTGATGCACGCCCCTGGCTATAACCTGGAGCTTCAACCCCCTAAGCCCTAAACCCTAACCCCCCACCCCCCCTCGACCCGCAACCCCAAGGCCTCCTTCCGACGCCTGGGAGCTTTGTCCTCGGGCCAGCGAGCACGCGCGGTGCTGGCAGCCAGGGAGCTCAGGGCAGGGGCTAATTTCAGTAATGATAGTAGCACAAATAGTATTAACAGTAATAACAGTCATCATAATCATAATCATAATCATAATCATACTACTA
>CAJNJA010006518.1:0-16833 GCA_905231915.1 Symbiodinium necroappetens
GGCTTAGGGTTTAGGGCTTAGGAGGTGTGTCGCAGTGTGGTAATACAATAATGCCTAAACCCTATGAAGGCCTCTGCGTTACATCCTTCAGGGATTTCCCGAAGGTAGGTGGGCATTTTGACCGCAATCATGCCCTCGTTTGCTGCACCATTTTCTACCATTCGACCATTTTCGTGAACACCGGGACTCGTTCAGCTGGAAGCAGGGCTTCTCGCACGAACGAGCTAATTTCGACAGAAGTGGCATTGCAGCGCAGTTTGTTGCCACTGCAGAGAACTGAATGACTGCTATCGTTACTCTTGCACACCCAAAGTTGCAACCCAGAGCGTGAGGCTAGTACCTCTGTGATGTACTGCAGCATGCAGACGACCATGAGGAAGTACCCATACGGCAACCCTGGTACGGCTCAAGTATATACTACCCATAGGCCCCTAAGTAGTTCCTTTTTGTGGTTTATATTTAGAATCCTATAAGGTAATCCCGAAAAGGAACCCTAAACCCTAAGCCCCAAACCCTGAACCCTAAAAAGCTTGCTGGCACATGGCTGTCCACCTGGCATGTTGTAACCGAGTACTTCAGGCCATTGCAAGGGCTTCCATGGCACCAACGACAGCGTGAGAGAGACAAAAACAAAAGACCCCTCGCTAGGAAGCCATGGTTTGGTGTGGATGTGGGAGCGCACAAGTCTTGCAAGGTCTGGGATGCATATAAGAGTTTCCGAGAATAGGGGACCCTAATATAGTACCCTAAATAGTAGGATCCTTATTATAAGGACCCCCCTTAGTTTGGGAAACTCCATTTGTTTTTTACGGGTCTACGCTTTAGATACGGGTTCGCCAAGGGAGGACCAATCAGCCACGGCAACCTTTTGGTTTGCGATTTGGGGTCTTAAGCAATCTGACCCTAAACCTAAACCCCAACTCTTAACCCCTAAACCCTAGAGCCTAAACCCTAAACCCTAGATGTACTAGAACCCTTACCCCCCAGGGCTCCAAATAGCCTCAAAAGCCTTATATGGAATGGTCTTTGGGCCCAAAAGCCTTAAAGTATGACTCCTTAGAGCCTTAATCTTTTGGTGTTCGCCTTCTGGTCCATCCTTCCTGCTTCTCCACATGCGTGCTGTGAGCCTGCACAAAGTGCGTCCAACCGTGGTCCATTCCACCTACTCAGACCTCTCCAGCGGCAAACCCTAAACCCTAAACCCTAAAGCCAAAGCCTTAAAACAGATTTCAGGGGTTCGAGGTTTCAGGTGTTCATCTTCTTCCAGCCGCCGGGGATCGCTTTCCGACTCACGAACCCAACATCCCAAAGTTCCAGAAGCCAAGCTGCCGGCTTTTGCACCCTAGCGATTGTGTTGTTTAGGGTTTAGGGTTTAGGGCCCTAGCGATTGTGTTGTGGCATGCCTTGTCGATCCTGCTTGAACTGCTTGAACTGCTTCCGAGCCACCTCTGCTAGTGGAGTTTTCGGGTTTAGGGCTGAGGGGTTGATATGAAGGGTTCCTTTCAGGGTTCCCAGAACCGACCCACAAGTGCCAGGAAGCGATGGGGGGAGGCCCGAGTTCTCAGATGCAGCTTGTGGGGAAGCCCGTTACTTGGAGGATCATGGGACTAGCTACCGAGTCCAATGATCCTCAACGTAGTCTTTTTCAAGGATATCAGGATATCCGTGCAGACTTTTGGGCAGTCCAGCTGTCGCTTGGCAAGGCATTCATTAGCTCCACCCCTTTCCACCAGCCCGGGGGAAACCCTAAACCCTAAACCCCTAAACCCGAAACCCTAAACTGTTGCCTGTTTAGGGCTTTCAGGGTTTGGGGCTTTAAGGGTTTTAAGGCTTTAGCGGTCCGGGAGTTCCGGGTTTACAGCTTTAGAGTCTGGTGCCCTGACAGCTGAGTGTTTCCGATCTTGATTCGCAAAGGTCTATTTTAGGGTTTAGGATTTAGGTTTTAGGGTTTAGGGTTTAGGGTTCTGCATACCTTGTTGAACCCCGTGTTCATACGAAACATCCCTTTGCACTGGGTCCAAGCAAGTCTTTTATGGATGGGGAAGAGCTGTTCAGCGCTTTCTGTTGCAACTGTACGTAGCCCTAAACCCTAAACCCTAAAACAATGATGTATATGGTTTCGAATGTGAAGGCTTTCGGCTCTAAGGGCAACCTGCAAGCCTGAACAAGACTTAAGCCCATGAAGGATCATGAACACATATCCTCTAAACCCTAAACCGTAAACCCTAAACCAACCTGGATCATTGAAAACCGCTGTGTTTAGCGTGCCTCCTTGTGCTTTCTTGTCAAAGTTCTTGAAACCCTAAACCCTAAACCCTAAACCCTAAACCCCTAAACCCTAAACCCCTAAACCCTAAACCCCTAAACCCTAAACCTTTGGGGTTCAGGAATGCTTGCAGTTCAAGCCTAGAAGTAAAGGGCGAGCCTTCGGTGAAAGCTCCACAGCCCAAACCCTAAACCCTAAATCCTAAACCCCCACCCATAGGCCCCTAAGTAGTTTCTTTTTTTGTGGTTTATACTTCGAATCCTATAAGCTAATCCCCCCAAAAAAGGAACTATTTAGGGGCCTATGGGTAAACCCTAAGCCCTAAAAGCCGGGAGTCGACAGTTGCTCTTGGACCAGCCCCCCCTTTGCAAGTCGTGGGCCTTCACTTCCGGGCTTCGGGTTTAGGGGGTTTTAGGGTTTAGGGTTTAGGGGGTTTTTCGGTTTAGGGTTCCATGACTTAGGATTGATGGCTTCCATGGCTTAGGACTTCATGCTTTCATGCTTCAGGGTTTCCATGGTTCAGGGTTCGGAGGTATGGCTTGGCGTTTTTAGGCTTGCCTGCTTTTCTTGCTTTCGTTCGAGAGTTCATTTCATTTCCTTATGGGGCTTAAGATGCCGGCTGCGACCTTACAGAGCTTACGCTTTTAGGGTTCATCATTCATCATATGAAATCAGAATGGGGAACGATTGATTTGGGGTCAAAGTCGAGCGTCGCACAGCAAAGACTGATTCTGCACGCCTTTTCATCTTTTGCGACTCTTCTCTCCCCAAGAGGTGGGCAGCCTGTCATGTGCTCATTTCGGAGCTTCTGAAAGTCGGGGCGACCGTCTCTAGGGATCCTGGAATCCCTCAACCCTACCGGTAACCCCAAAGCCAAACCCTACAAAATAGCAGGTTATGACCCCGTGAACATAGGGACTGACCCTTAAACCGGTAGGTTTTTGGATTCACAGGTAAACCCGACAGGCCCTACACTGCGGCTTTCGCAAGCTCCCATTTCGACCCGGCGGATCTCTTAGAAGCTCGCCGATGGGGCGGCCTTTTTGGCCCCGAACTCTGCGCCTACAGCCTTGCCCTAAGGCGGGTTTAGGGTTTAGGGTTTAGGGAGACCTTAAAGGGGTTGCTATATAGGCACCTTATCAGACTGGAATCACGATTCTTGCATACAACGCATGACTGTTCTCGAATCACATCATATTCGCCCTGGTCCTTGAAATATACCGAGGCTTGTTCTGGGCACCTGTGGCACAATCCTCGGAAAAGCCCGCGTGCATTCTCCGTTGTCTGTGTATTGCCACGGGCAGGCTTTAGGGTTTAGGGTCATCCATGTTCGTACTGATGTTCCTGTCATTGTGACCATCACAGTTTACTTATTACACTATGTACACATGTTGCACCCCGCACCCCCCCTCGCCCTTGTGTGCATGCTTTTCTTGTTGTCTTTAGGGAATCAGATTGTCCCGGGAAGAGCTGCCGGCAAGTAGGTCATACCTTGGCGTATAGCATTTAGGATAACTTCGGGGTTACAGGTGCTCGAATGTGATTGGTTCGATGAATAACCCTGCTTCCAACCTACTTGGCCTGGGTCCTGATGCATCAAGTACGGTTGACCGGCTTTCATGCCAAAGTCCTGCATGTCACCCATAAGAACAACCCTAAATCCAACCTAAAACCTAAGCCCTAATCCAAAATTCGTCACCCTCGAAGCTGTCGTAGCCCCCGTCCCGATCCCTGAAACACGAGCCCAATGCGAATACTTTAGGGTTTGAGAGGATAAGGACTTGGAGCTTCCCGAAACCCTAACCCCTAAACCCTATACCCCCAAAAGTATGTAGAAGAGAAGCCTTTCTACAGGTGTTCTTTTTTCTTTTAAGGGGGGTCTAGGTAAACCCTATAGGGTATAGGTGGTGAGGCCCGGAGTCCCACATTGATTTTCCGGAACGTGCGTGCTGCGAGCCGAAGTAAAGTCGGCATCGCTTCGCCGCAACGACGCCAGCAAAGGTTGCTCGGAGTGGTTCAGATGGGATACACCTAAACCCTAAACCCTAAACCCTAAACCCCTAAACCCCTAAACCCTAAACCCTTACATCCTTGCAGTTTCGATGGGAGGGCCCTAGTCGGTCTCAATAAGTACCGTCATGAACCGAAGCCCCTAAACCGCACATGGTGCCCCAAACTTGTTGAAGCCTGGCGAGTCTCAGCTTCTCGCCGATTCCCTAGCATGTATGCCGATTCTTGTCAAGATTATGACAGTATTGTTATTACTAATTACCATCCCTAAAACACCTAAACCCCTATGATTTGGGTGCTGGCGGAAAGAGTTTAGGATTTGCTTAGGGTTTGGGGGCTGCCCGAAGGAAACCCAGAGCTTTAGATATGTCGTAGCTGGGGCTTAGGGTTTAGGTTTTAGGGTTGTGCCTGGGCTTCTTCGCCGACATGTCCTACCCCAAACCACAGATCGCCGAGCCTTCGGTGAGACAGTTCTCGTCGAGTGGCTTGAAGCTATAGGAGCGCGGGGTCAAGCAAGTACGGTTTAACTAGGATGCCTGCAGCTCCGAAAGGCACAGAAGCTATGCCCTAAGCCAGCAAGTCGTCTCAATATTTTATAAGCTCCGAAGCCATGAATCATCCCGTTTTCTTTTTTTTTTACCCCGCCGTGTACCACATCTCAGGGCCACGCTACTCTAAACCCTAACCCTAACGGCCCTAACAGCCCTAATTCGTCCCCTAGCCTTAATTTTGAAGCCTAAAAATTACCGATATTGTTTCCTAGGATCCTTGATTATACGGCCAAAACCCTATTTTGACTATTGACGCCCCTTCATTAGACTTCTCGGAGCTTTCTCACTTCAGCCGCCCTAAAGATCTCCGCTAAGGCTCAAAGAGGATGTCGGAGATGTAGGGTTTAGGTTTTAGAGGGAACGGGTTTAGAGGCTTAAAGGGTTTATGGCTTTAGGAGTTTATAGAATGCAGTCACTCACGAACATCCGGGGACTAGCAGACTACTGGGAGGATCATGAGACTTAGTATCTTAGTAAGTATAAGAGTACTAAGTTATATGTACCTTAATGAGAGTTATGACAGCTGTAGTTACATGTTTTATAACCCTGGTTGCTATGTCCCTTGATCCAGAAGCAGGAAGTGTGTTGAAGGATCAAGATTCAGAGTTTTAGCCTTCAGGGTTCATTTGTAGAAGCGGTTCAGGGTGTTAGCGCCTGCAAGTTTAGAGTCCTGCAACATGATATGTTTAGGGTTTTGGGTTTAGGGTTTAGGGTTTTGGGTTTGTTATTATCCCTCCATGGTAGGGCACGGTCCGCCGAAGCAGCAGGTTGTGGGATCCGGTCTGGATGGCTAAGATTTCGCAGGGTGCTATCCTTACTCATCATGGCTCATCTGTTGGTACGTAGTTTCTCATGGTGTTATTTTTTTTATACATCTGTGTATATATATATACATACATATATGTCCCTAAAACCTAAACCTTCGACCTATAGGCGTAGGATGCATCTTACGGCTGAAGGGCCTTCTACATGAAGGCTTGCAACCAACGCAGCCAACGCAGCGACGTTGCGCCAAGCTTTTTCCATGGGTGCAGGCCAATGTGGAGACTTAGCTCTTTCCTGGCTTTGGCCTAGGGTTTAGGGTTTAGGGCTCAGGGTTTAGGGTTGAGGGTTTAGGGTTTCGGGCTCAGGGTTTAGGGTTTAGGGCTTGTGTTTTAAATCCAAGACATTTTCAGGTGGGTAGTTACCGTTATAGGAGCCTTATGGAAGGTCTAGTCTAGAGTCTATATATACCCTAAACTCCCTACCTGTAGTTTCCTTTAATACACCTAACCCCCAATATCCTAAACCTTCCAGAAGAAGCACGTCAAGCCTGAAAGACTCCGAAGCAACCACGACCTCTGAATCTGTGCAGCCATCCCTATCTAGATCTGTCAGCTAGACCCGAACCGAAAGCCATGATAATCTCAGGGTCTGAGTACCCCGGCCCAAGAAAGGCGAAGTTTCTAAACTATGGTAGCATGATATAAGCCTGAAAATGTTCAGGGCTCCCCACCCGGCGCTTAAGTCGCAAACCCTAGAACCCTTATAGACCCCCGAATGAAGATCCTTGCAAGAAGTATACAACCAGAACCCCAACTGGAGCCCGTGCAAATTTTCGAGAAAGGAAAACAATAAGCACTCCTAAGCCATAAACGTATATTCCAAACAACCATTTTCAGGACTTATGTAAAGAAACCATTTTTGAGGAGACGGAAACTGTCTGATTTCTCCAACTACTAACCACTACATTTGACACGAGATGCTGCATTAACTATGATAATACCATAAAGTCCCAAGTACCTAATAACCATATACTCTCCCAACTTCTATTTACAAGACTATTATTCGCAACCCTAAATACTAGGTCCTGTGGTGTCTTTCCGGCTCAAGAGATATAGCTGTAGTGAGCTGTAGTGCTCTGAGTAGGTATGTTGTTGCCTTTCTATTGCAACAAAACGCCAAGAGTTTAGGCTGTCGGGTTTCGGGATTTTGCGCTTGGGGTGGAGGGTAAGCGTTCCGGAACCCCAAACCTTAGTTCCTAAACCCTATAAGCCTTCAATCCTTAAGCCTTAAAGCCGTGTAGAACCCTGAACCCTGAACTAAACCCTCAATCCTTAAGCCTTAAAGCCGTGTAGAACCCTAAACCCTGAACCCCCAAACCCTAAACCCTAAACCCTAAACCCTAAGCCCTAAGCCCTAAACCCTAAACCCTAAACCCTAAGCCCTAAACCCTAAACCCTCTGGGCTCGAACAGAAGCCTTGCCCGAGTTCCCGGCAACCGACCGTCTACTTCAGGTTGTATACACCCATAGGCCCCTAAGTAGTTCCTTTTTGGGATTACTTTCTAGGGTTTAGGGTTTAGGGTTCTTTTTTGGGATTGCCTTCTAGGATTTAGGGTTTAGGGTTCCTTTTTGGGATTACCTTCTAGAGTTTTGGGTTTAGGGTTCTGTTTGGGGATTGCCTTATAGGATTCTAAATACATGCCACAAAAAGGAACTACTTAGGGGCCTATGGGTACCCCTTGGTGTTCTTACGATTTCCCGTTATCTTGAAACCCGGTAGGAATGATTGAACATATGGTCTTTTTGGTGTTATGGTTCTAGGGGCGCTTACGGGGTATCCATATCTTAACCCCCCCCCCCCGCTCGAAATCCTAAGTCCTCATACCTTAAAGTTCTGAGCCTGGAAACCCTAAAGCCTCAAACCCTACCCATAGGCTGCTAAGCAGTTCCTTTTTGTGGTTCATATTTGGGATCCTATAAGGTACATAATCCCAAAAAGGAGCTACTATGAAGCCTATGGGTAAACTCTGAATCCTAAAGCCCTAAAGCCGTAGCTGCCAACTGCCAGCGCCAGGGAGGAGACCTGAAATCTGGCTGTCAGCGCACCAGTTGCAAGCATTCCCGGAAGCCTGCATCCGATATCCGGTGAAGCGGGAAGGAGGGTTCGGACTCAGGGTTAAATCGTCAGGGCTCAGGTTTTAGGGTTGGCGTTTTAGAACCCTTAAAGCCTAAACCAATCGGGCAATTAACTCTAGCGTCCTAAAGCCTTTAAAGCCCCAAACCCTAAGCCCTATATAAGCCCTAAACCCGAAACCCTTAAACCCTTAAACCCTAGACCCTGAACCCTTATACCCTGAACCCCAAACCCTATAAACCCTGTAACCCCAAACTCTAAAGGGCCTTCAGGGCTAAATGCCCAGAGACTCCAAAACCCTTTAATTAAGGAATATACCTTAGATCTTATTAGGGTTCCTACTATATTTTAAGGTATATTCCTTAAGTAGGGGGTTCTGGAGTCTCTGGGAACCCTAAATCCTAAACTCTTATAGATCCCTTTAAGGGAACCCCTATAGCACCCCTTTTAAAAGGAACCCGAAACCCCAATGAAGGGGTTTTGGAGTCTCTGGGTGCTTAAAGCGACCTGGTGACCCCTAGGAGCCGGAGGAAACCCATGGCAGTCGAGGAGATACGGTTTAGGGCTTTAGGGGTTTAGGGCTTCAGGGTTTGGGGTTTTGGGTTTTGGGGCTTAAGGGTTGTAGGGTTTCAGGGTTTAGGGTTGTAGGGTTTAGGGCTTTAGGGTTTTAGGGTTTAGGGTTTTGGGGTTTAAGGGTTTTAGGGTTTTGGGGTTTAAGGGCTTTAGGGTTTTAGGGTTTGGGGGCTTAAGGGTTTTAGGGTTTGGGGCTTAGGGTTTAGGGCTTCATTTTTTTTGGGTTTTAGGGTTTGGCTTTGGGGTTTTAGGTTTTAGGGTTTAGGGGTTTTAGGGTTTAGGGTTGAGGGTTTAGGGTCAACTTCAGTCGGGTTTAAGGGTTCAGGGTTGATGGGTTGGGTCTGACCTGGACCCTAAATAACCCTCCGCTCTAAGGAAGGCAATCACAATAAGAAACCCTAAGCGTAGGTTCTTTGGGGCGCAGGTACGGGCTAGGGGTTTATGGGGTCTATAGGGTTTAGGATCGAGGGTTCGGTCTTCGGGGGTATCGGGTGTCGGATTTGTTTTCATCCTTCAGGGGGTGAAATTGGCCATGAGTAGCTATAGTCATAGTACTGATACCAAGGGTTCATGTTGCTACTTTTATGCGTAGGAATCTCGGAGAGGCAAGCTTGCCCCAATGCTTTCATGGCGTATCGGGTTTAGGGTGCAACTCCTTTAGAGTTACCCTTAACGCCACAAGCCATGAATAGACCTCATAAACTCAGGGTTCAGATTTAGGATTTTGGGGCCTGAGCCATGCGTTGGCTCCCAAAATGGCTTGCTGCCCTGTTTTGGCCACACCCTAAACACTAAACCCTAAATCCAAAAATGGCGTCTGTTGCCCCTATTTCAGCTTCACGCGGTGGCGGCCTCTGTTTTTGCATCATGGACTCCAGAAGCATCGTCCGACGCAGAAAAGGAGTCGTCATGGAGAAGGTTTATGAGTTTGAGTTTAGGGGTTTAGGGGTTTAGGGTTTAGGGTTTCGGGTGTAGTATTTAACGTCGAGGGGTTTAGTGTCTTGGAAGCCTAGGTTTTACCTAGGCATGTAGCAGACCTGCTTTGGGATTTAATGTATTCTATGGTTACTACGATTTTACGAAACAAGGGCAACAACACCGGCATCACAAAATGGGGTCTAGGTGTTGTCTGAAGTTTAGGGGTTAGGTTTTTCGGGTTTTAGGCTAGAGAGTTGGAATGATAAGGGAAATCTTGCTACAGCAATTGCACGGACACAGGGACTTTTGGTACCCTAGACCCTAGACCCTAAGTAAACCCTAAACCCTAAACCCTAAACCCTAGACCCTAAGTTACATGTAATTAGAGTACTCAGGGATATACGTTCAGTCCCCAGGCCCGAAGCCCTATACACCCTAAGCCTTAGCATTAAAATAGCCTCAAAGCCTTAGATAATAGGGTCTTTGGGACCATGAGCCCTAACCCGAAGCATTCAAAATGGTCCAAAAGCCTTAGATAATAGGACGTTTGGCCCCAAAAGCCTTACAAAACAATGAGTCCTTTCAGGGTACAGGTAAACCTTAAACCCTGCATCCTGAACCCTCCCTTAACCTACCATGTCCTACCTTTGGGTTACGCCAAGGTTCCCAAAAATCTATATATTAGGGTTTGGGGCTATTAGGCTTAGGGTTTATAGTAGTCCCATACAGAGCAGTAGGCCAGGGCAGTTGGAGGTTCATCTTACGCTAGACTTGGTAGACCATATTCCAGGCCACATCCCCAAGTCCCAGCTTCAAACGAAGTAAAACCCCACCCATGAGAGGTTGAGGGGTTTAGGGTTTGGGGCTTCAGGGGTTTAGGGTTTAGGGTTTAGGGTCTAGGGTATGCCGCAGATCAAAGAAACTGAATCGGACACCCCAACCCCTAGCGCTAAACGGATCTCTCAATCCGAGGGATCCCAATCTGCCGTGGGTACCGGGCTTTGGGGTTCTGGGGTTTGGGTTTAGAGTTTAGGGTAGGGTTCAGGGTTCAAGTTCAGATAGGGTTTAGGGTTTAGAGAGAGAGAGAGAGAGAGAGAGAGAGAGAGAGAGAGAGAGATGGGGAGCAGGGGCAACCCCTGAGCCCGTGACTCCATTGTGAACCCTGAGGCCGGTAAGCTCTATACGCCTCCCGCTCCACATATCCAAAGTGCAGGGTGTTGAGGATAAGCCTAAACTGTTGGGTCTTTGTGCTTGCCGACTCCGCAACGGAGCGGGAGGGAGAGAGAGCGAGAGAGAGAGATTTCAAGGTATGCGTACTCGTTTTGTCCATCATCCTATAGCCTAGATTGCCGTCCCCGAAGCGTCCTTGTGCCCATCTAGTATACACTTAGGCCTCAAACGTAGTCCGTATATACGTACTCTCGGGCCAAAGTATACACTATTTGGGCACGTGAACCTTTAGAGTTACCAACCCTTATAAACCTCAAACCCTCAACCCCAAACCCTCAACCCCAAACCCTCAAGCCTAAACCCTCAAGCCTAAACCCTAAGCCCTAAGCCCTAAACCCTCAGCCCTAAACCCTAAGCCCTAAACCCTAAGCTCTAAACCCCTATAACCCGAAGACCCCAAAACAATAAGACCCCTAAACCCTAAGACCCCAAAACCCTAGAGCCCTCAACCTCGACCCAGAAGATCCTGAGTCCTGGACCCAGAAGATCCTGAGTCCTGGAGCATTGGGTTTAGGGGTGTGGGGTTTAGGGGTTTAGGGTTTAGGGTTTAGGGTTTAGGGTTTAGGGTTTTAGGGGTGAGAGGGGTTATAGGGGTTTAGGGTTTTAGGGGTGAGAGGGGTTATAGGGGTTTAGGGTCTAGGGATTATAGGGTGTAGGGATCAGGGCTTAGGGCTTGGGGTTTAGGGGTTTAGTGTCTAGGGATAGTAGGGTGTAGGGATCAGGGCTTAGGGGTTGGGGTTTAGGGGTTACAGGCATAGGGGTTTAGGGTTTAGGCATTAACGGGGTTAGGGGTTTAGGGTTTAGGGGCTATGTGGCATAGACATTTAGGGTCTATGTGAGTATTTTCTGGCGGTAGTGCTAGTACCACTATTAGTAAACTAGCAATGCTAGTGGTCCTAGTGCAAGTACTAGCACCATTTTAACCATTTCAACCATTTCATCCATTTTGAAATGGTTGAAATGGATAAAAATCCTTGCCTTCGGGCAAAGCCAGAAGACTTTGAAAGGGTTGAAACGGTTGAAATGGTTGAAATGGATAAATTTTTAACCATTTCAATCATTTCATCCGTTTTGGAATGGTTGAAATGGATAAAAATTTTTCACCATTTCAACCCTTTTAACCATTGTAATACTTTCTCCTTCCCCGGGAGTCGCGGAGCAACAGTTTTATCCATTTCAACCATTTCATCCATTTTGAAATGGTTGAAACGGACAATAATCCTTGCCTTGGGGCAAGGCCAGAACGATTTGAAACGGTTGAAATGGTTGAAATGGATAAAATTGTTAACCGTTTCATCCGTTTTGAAATGGTTGAAATGGATGAAAATTTTAAACATTTCAACCAATTTAAAGACTTTGGGCTTGCCCGGGAGGCGCGGAGCAACAATTTTATCCATTTCAACCATCTCATCCATTTTGAAATGGTTGAAATGGTTGAAATGGATAATAATCCGTGTCATCGGGCAAAGCCAGAAGAATTTGAAATGGTTAAAATGGTTGAAATGGATAAAATTTTTAACCATTTCAACCATTTCATCCGTTTTGAAATGGTTGAAATGGATGAAATTTTGAACCCTTTCAACCATTTCAACCATTTTAACCATTTTAAATACATTCTCCATCCCCGGGAGTCGCGGAGCAACAATTTTATCCATTTCAACCATTTCATCCATTTTGAAATGGTTGAAATGGATAATAATCCGTGTCATCGGGCAGTGCCAGAAGTGTTTGAAATGGTTGAAATGGATAAAATGTTTAACCATTTCAACCATTTAATCCGTTTTGAAATGGTTGAAATGATTGAGATGGATAAACTTTTCAACCATTTCAACCATTTTAACAATTTTACATAAGATTCTTCCCCGGGTTCGCGGAGCAACAATTTTATCCATTTCAACCATTTCATCCATTTTGAAATGGTTGAAATGGATAAAAATCCTTGCCTTCGGGCAAAGCCAGAAGGATTTGAAATGGTTGAAATGGATAAAATTTTTAACCATTTCAACCATTTCAGCCGTTTTGAAATGGTTGAAATGGTTGACATGGATAAAGATCCTTGCCTTCGGGCAAAGCCAGAAGGATTTGAAATGGTTGAAATAGTTGAAATAATTGAAATGGTTGAAATGGATAGAATTTTTAACCATTTCAACTGTTTCATCCGTTTTGAAATGGTTGAAATGGATAAAAGTTGAACCATTTCAACCAATTTAACCATTTTAAATACTTTGGGCTTCCCCGGGAGTCGCGGAGCAACAATTTTATCCATTTCAACGGTTTCATCTTTTTTGAAATGGTTGTGATGGTTGAAATGGTTTAAATTTTCAACCATTTCAACCGTTTTAACCATTTTAAACGCGTTGGGCTTCAAATTAATTTGAAAAGGATCTCTACACTCCCACAGCTGCGCCTGCCCTCCACTCCCCACGGGCTGGGGGCTGGGGACTGCGGGGTTGCGGACTACAACCCTCCCCCTCCACCCGCCACCACACTGCCCATGCCCACCCTCTTTCCCCACCCGCCTCTGGCTCGTAATTTCAATTCAAATTACATAAAAGTAACTCCTGAACAGCTTTTCTCGATTTAGTTTTTCTAAATGTAGGTCAGAATGATTTATGTTTCAGTCATTTCTTTAATTCAGAAGTTGTCGTCGAAATCAGTCGAACCGTATTCTTTGTTTGGTATTGGAGATTTCTGCGCTTTTGCTTTTCCGTGCAACGCAATTTCAAGTCGCTGGAAAAGCTTTTCCGTTCTAGTGTTTTATTGCATCAAATATTGTAAACCAGTTTAACTTAAACATTCGATATTCCTATGTATGTAGGACCTTGAGGGTTTATTTGGTGAAGCTTTTTGGCTCACTTTAAAGCTTCAGAGGTCTATCAGCCCTAGGGTAGACTGATCGACAAGGATGACACGTATTGCACTGCGGGTTCATCTCTACAAGAACGAATGCTAGAACAAAAAGATCGGACGCTTCGCCATTTTATCGGCTCCGCCACGACTCCGGCCCCGCCAAGCGTTTCATCGACTCCGACACACCAAGCTTATAAACTGTCGGCCCCGCCACTGCATCGGCTCCGCCACATTTCGGCTCGCCAAGCCCAGACTGTCGGCCCCGCCGTTGTATCGGCTCCGGCACGACTGCCCCGCCAAGCCTATAGCTTGTCGGCCCCCCCATTGCATCGGCTCCGCCACATTTCGGCCCCCCCGCCGTTGCATCGGCCACGCCAAGCCTGACGGTCGGCCCCGCCTTTTCATCGGCTCCACCAGGACTTCGTTCACACCAAAATTTGCGGCCCCACCGGTTCCACGAAGGATCTCGGCTACGCCAAGATTTTCGGGCCCCCATCTCATCAGCTGTGAATTGACCATGTTTCCTTGTTGTTCAACCAACAAGCTTTGAGACTTTGAGCATACCGTTCGTCAACTGCACGCTATAACATTCTGTCCGCTTGAAAACGTTAATGCAGATTTCAATGAAAGCGTCATGCAGCCTCAAAGCGGTCATGTGTAGCTTTCGGCTCAAGCAATCGGTTGTGTTCGTTGCTCATGTCCTCCGAATGGAGCCTGCATCGACGCCGGCTTGCGCGACCCTTTTGGGACAGAACGTCCTGTATACGTCCAACAAAACCGGACAGGCGATGTTTGCTTTCTGCTTCCGTTGTCGGCGTCATACGAGCTGTTGGTCAGCATTTTTTTGCTGCAGGCAGCGATCTGGAAGGTGATGGCTGTCCAAGTCTCAATCATGACCCAGTGTTTTTTCGACATGTACTGTGTTTTCGCTACTTGTTTCATGCGTTTCGTACGTTGTCTGAGTTTGAGAGGTGAGACTTGATGGCCATGTTCAACTTGGCCATGACTCCGTCCACAACGCATACTCGGACATGAATTCGTGGATCAGCCACAGCCCTGCCAGTCGCGCATTAACACCCCATGCTTTGACCTCCCTTGAAACTGAGGCCCCGACCATGTCAAGGTTCTGCCGATCCGGAATGCAAGCTCCTGAAGGTACGCTTGGGTGATGTTGCTATGGAGGAGGCCATTGTCGACGGCGATCGCTATCTGCCGGACAGCCTGGGGTACGACTTTCTTTTGCCTGACGGCGTTCCATCCCGGCTCCGCTTCGAGATTTCGCCTCAAGGAGCATCGGCGGCAGGATCTTGGCTTATCTTTGTGTTTTGCGAATTGCCAATGGCGTAGAAAATGCTTGTTTCTCTTGTGTTCTGTCTGAAGGTGTGCCACCTGCTTTCACTGCTGCGTCAACCGGCACGAGTGGCATAGTGCTATACCATGTTTGTGTCGGACTTCCACGTTTGGTAAACACAGATGCTGACGAATGAGGTTTTGTGGACGCATTATCCGCTCGAAGCAAAACCTCACATAAACCCTAAAGGTCCAACGTACTTAGGGGCTATAGGGTGTAGGGATCAGGGTTTAGGGGTTATACGGTTTACGGGTTAGTGGTTATAGGGTTTCGGGTTTAGGGGTTGTAGAGGTTGTTGTTGGGTTATAGGGTTTTGGGGTGTAGGGGTTAGGGAAACCCTGGAACCTACAGCCTTAATCCTGACGGCCTTTTCAGCCTGTCAGGGCCCAAAACCCCCAGTTCCCAAGGGGTCTTAAGTACGTCCCCTGTAAAGGGAACCCTACCCATAGGCTCCATACTGTTGATGATATAAATCCCTAGCATGACCTTAAGGACCCTAAACTATGGGAATTATGGTACATACCTTATTATGGGTCATGCAGGATTTATATCATCAACCATAGTAGTTCCTTTTTGTGGTTCATATTTGGGATCCTGTCAGGTAATTAATCCCAAAAAGGAACTACTATGGAACCTCTGGGTAGTATAGAGCCCTATAGTGGTCTTGAGGGCTTGCTCTAAAGGGGTACGATAAAGATTGCTTTAATAAGGGTCCTAATTGGGGGAATACTTGCTGAACTCGTAATAGTAGCAACTCCCAGTATAGAAACCCTACCTTTCTGCTCCTCGTACGTGCTTAAGACCCTCTGGGGGGTCCTATACCCTTACATAGACTCCAAGCCCGATAGCTTTCAGGTTAGGAGGTTTATTTACGGTTTAGGGTGTAGGGTTTAGGGCGGAGCTTGCAGGGCTTGCGGTGTATGCTTTAGGGTTTTGGGGGGTTTTGGATCTAGGGTTAGGCCATCAGACCTATAAATCATGGGAAGCCCAGAAAAAAGATTCATCAGTTGCGTTTTTGGTAATCGGAATCGGGGACGGGGAGCATCGGAGCAACAAGGGGAACTGAACCCCAGGTGCAGAAGTAGCCCTTGAAACCTCTGCACAAGCCTTGTACATGTTCCTGAGGAACGGAACTACATGGGTAGTTCTCGAAATTAGGGTCCTTTTTAGGGTCCTTTTTTATACGGGTGCCATACTATTGGGGACCCAAAAAGGGACCCTACTTTAGAGAACTATCCACATGACCCCCTCCCCCATGCCCAGATGCCCTAAACCCCTAAGCCGTAAACCCTAAACCCTGAACCCTAAACCCCCCAAAGCCCAAAGGGGCCTATGGGCAGATGCGAGGACATCGTTCTCTGGGACATCGCCGCAGAGAGTGGCATTGCCCGGCTTACCGGCCCCTGGGTTGCTCTTGGGTTTTGGGGGTTTAGGGTGTAGGGTTTAGGGTTCAGGGTTTAGGGTTTAGGGGTTTAGGGATTTGGGGGTTTAGGGTGTAGGGTTTAGGGTTTAGGTTTCAGGGTTTGGGGTTTAGGGTTCAGGGTTTAGGAGTTCAGGGTCCAGAGCGTATCCGATGTGAGTTGGGCTTTAGCGGTACTTGGAGCATAAGTTCACTTCACAGCCAGGCCGGAAGCAGAGTTACATGTTCCCTAACTTACAGTAAACCCTAAGCCCTAAACGCGACATCCTGAATTAAAAGAGTGCTTCTTTAAATAAGAGCCCATGGCCATAGAGTCTGTACTTATACGTCTTAAAATTACTTATATTACCCTAAGCCCTCAACCCTAAACCCGTAAACTCCTAAACCCTAAAACCCTAAACCCTAAAACCCTAAACGCTAAACCCAAAACCCAAAACCCTAAACCCTAAACCCTAATCCCTGAACCCTGAACAACCCTGAACCCTGAACTTTGAACCCTGAAATCTCAAGCTTAAACCCTGAACCCTAAACCGATCTCTTTGGCCTGCCCTGTTTATGGCAAAGGGTCCGTCACTCTCCGGCCAAAGAAGCCAAGGTTTAGGGGTTTAGGGGTTCAGGGTTCAGGGCTCTCTACACTGTAACCTCACATCTCGCATTGTTTCCGTCGGACTGTCTACCAAACTGGAGAACATTGCCATGTGAGGAATGTTTGGATAGAGCCACTGATGCCACAAATAATTTAGGGGCCTTACGAATTAGAATAGGG